>VZTJ01003061.1:138343-216744 GCA_013397795.1 Orthonyx spaldingii
CGGGCTGCTGGCCGGCGGCGCCCCGGCCCGCCGCAGCCCCCCGCCCGCCCGGCCCGCCGGGGAGCCCGCGGGGGACGGAGCCGGCGATGGGGACGATCTGCTGGGGCAGCTGATCCGAGACCTGGTAGGGCTGCGCGGGGCCGGCCCCGGGGCCGTGCCGGGGCCAGGCCGGGCCCCGGGCGGGGGCGCGGTGGGGCCGGTACCGGGGCGCGGCTCAGGGGTGGCTGCGAGGCGGCGAGCGAAGGGGACGCTGAATTTGGGTTCCTCTGTGCTTGTTTATAACCTCAGCTTCCGAATATAGATCCTCTTACAAAGTTTTAACCCTTCGAAATCTGCTTGTCCTGTGCAGTGGCACAGGGTGGGATTGTTGGGGTCTCCTGTTCAGAGCCAGGAGTTGGGCTCGGTGATTCTCCAGGGTCCCTTCCAACTCGAGATATTCCGTGACTATGAAATAATATTTCTTTTCCTCTTAAATAAGGTTTTTGTTGTTTACTCAGCCAGTCTGAGGCGAGTGCAGTAATTAAGGATATCCTGCCTTGTGATACAGCAGCGTAGTAAGAAAACAAGCTTTTAATTCTTTAAATAAAGGACTTTATTTGGAAATAGTCTTAAATACAGTTCTGAACCAGATAAAAGTTATTTTGGTAAATCCTCTAAATGCCATAGAGATTTTATTTACAGTATAGGAAAACTAGGGGGGAAACCCATTTTCTTGTTTCTCACTAACCTCACTATGACTAATTACTCTTTGCTTAAAAAAATTAAAAGGAACAGATTAAATTTCTGTCTGCAAGGCACAAATTAATCCATTTACAGAATTAGTGCTCCATTAGCACACAGGAGCCCGAATCTGTCTCAGAGGGGCTGGTTGTATTTGAGTTTTGGACTCATTCCAGTAGACTTTTAGACAGGCTGGTGCTGACTTAACATCCCCGCTTCCTTGTGCTGAGGACAAGCTGCTGGGGTTTTTGGGGTGTGGGAAGACCTGGATCTGTCTCTGATGTTAGGATGGCATTAGAATGGAATCAGTCTGAGTTTGTGCTCTGTTGTTGTGTCCACTGCTTGCCTTCAGAACCTCGGGCAGATCCCAAATCGGGATCATCCCCTGCCCCTTGGCACTTTCCTAACCCCCGTTCCTTTGTTCTTTGTAGGTCTCTTCTGCAGCTGCTCCTCATGTAAACCTGGACCCTCTGCAGCACCAAAGTAGAAAAAAAGAGGCAGTTCTGGGTTGATTTGAAGCAGGGTATAAATGCCCTTGCAGATCAGTTGATAAAAAGCCTGCATAGCTGTTCTTTGCTCTTTTCCCCACCTTTCCTTGAGAGCCCCGTTGGTGCTGGGGGTTGTGTCAGCACTGCTGTGTCTGCAGGCCCTCAGTGCTTCCAGGGAGACCTCTGTGTCCATCCAGACTGCCCAGGATCTGCTGCTTGGACACGAGTCAAGGCCAGTTTGGAAGGAGCACATCCATGGTGCTCATAAGCCTGGAGCTCATCATCCTTGCCCAGTGATTTGTTTGGGCAGCCCGTGGCTCCAGGACGGTTCCGTGGCTCCTGGATCCGAGCAGGATCACATCTGGCCAGCTCGGAGCCTGCTGCACGTGGCCATGGAGGTGTTCCCTTTGTGATTTTCTTCCTTTGGAAATGGATGGGGTTTGAAGCACACGGAAGCAAAGCAGCCTCCCTGCAGATCCGCGGTGGGGAGCGGAGCCGGCGGCCCTGGCATGCAGGGGAGGGAGAAGGAGCTGTTTGTGCAGGGAAATCGTGGATAAAGGAGGCAGGGGACCAGCAAGTTTGGCTGCAGCTCCTGCTTTAAGGAACTTTAGAATAAGTGGGAGGTTCCTGTGTGTATAAACTGGTGTTTTGTTGCTGAAAAGACCTGATGGGAACGTTGCCCATAACTGTGTTGTCTAAACACTTACCTAGTGTAGAGTATCTTCTGCATTAAAAACCAGCCACCGCATTATATTGTGATTTCCCTGAGTAACTCTGCTTTAAATAAACCCAGAATATCCTTTTTATTCCACTTTAGTGCTGCAAAGGGCCCAGATTTGAATGAGAAGGAGTAGTTGTAGAAGAGACAAAGAAACAAAGATTACCAGGATTAGGGAAGTGCCAAGAGGCAGGAGGTGATCCTGCTTTGGGATCTGCTTGAGATTTGCCTGAGGTTCTGGAGGCAAGCAGTGGAGCTAGGTCTTAACTGAGCAGCTGATTTTGTGCCTGGGTATTGATAGACAATGATCAGGAGCACCTGGGGGCCATAGAAACCAGAAAAAACACTGGAGAGCAAAACTGGTGACAGAAAAGGCCAGAATCAGCTGATTTTACTCTTTATCTCTTACACAGTAAAAAGATTTTGAATAAACAGACAGGATAAGAGAGAAGATAAATCTTGTTGTGATAACTGCAGAAAGAAGATGTAATAATTATGTAGTTAAACCAAAATACATCTAGGAAAAATCTGTGTGCTGCATTTAGCTGTTAGCTTAAATTGATGGATTTGGCTTTAAATTTTTGTTTGAGATGCTTGATCAGTTAAAAGAGGAACATTTCACATTAAAAAGACATTTTTATGTTACTAATGAAAGAAAGTAACATCATCTCCGTTCAGTTTTTTTTAAAATATTTGTTCATTTTTCCATCATAGGAGTTTGAAATCTTGCAAGTGAAATTAATAATGGGCACATGTCTTCAAAGTGCTTGTTTATTATGGGTCTTTTTGGCACTGAAACCTTTGCCTAACGATTTTATTAGAACTTGTGTCTTGCCTTTCCCTGCCCTTTGAAGGGCCATGAAAGGGGGGAGAGGCAGAACAACTCCTGATGTTTTCGTGGAGCTGTGATGGCACTGAGGACACCCCATCCCTTCTCCACCATGGTAACCTCTCCTGCTGTCAAACTGTGCTAAAGAAGCCTCACAAATTATTTTCTGCTTTTTCCTTTGCAGAATGAAATCAATGAGGTTCCTTTCTTTGATGTCCAGCTGCCTTATGAGCTGGCACTGAAGATATTCCAGTACCTGGGCAAGGCTGAGCTGGGAAGGTGTGCTCAGGTAGGTGCTGCTGGCAGTTTGCTGCTCTGATACCACTTAAAATTGGCAGAAATAGTGAAAAATCAGGCACCTCGATGTAGGGAAGAGGGGTGGAAGCCCAAGGAACTCAGCTGGTTGTGCTTTCACCTGCAGGAAACAGTTCCAAGGCTGAATATTGAAAAAGCAGTGGTACATGAGCTGGATTTGCAGCTGCACTCGAGTAGAGTTAAATAAAACATCTGTGGCTTGGGCAGAAGCGAAGCCTTAAAATTGAAAATAAATAGTGCAGAGATATTTTGATTCAAGTGAGTGTGTTTAGAAGCATTTTTGATTCAAGTGAGTGTCTTGCAGTGTTTAGAACTCAGCCCTTGGCAGTGCTGAGGGCATGGCAGGGGCTGCTCCTCCCACTTTCCAGGGTGGGATTTGAAGCACAGGCGTTGGAGTAGTAACTCTTTGTCTGTAAGATTTTCACCTGAGGCTAAATTCTTCAATGGCCCTGATTTCCTCCCCTCCAGCCCTGCAAGGGGTTTGTATTTTTCTTTTCTGATGCTTTCAGATCAGGCTCTCAGCAGTCAGTACTCAGGCGTGGTCCATAATTTACGTAGTTGTAAAGTTGTCTCCTCCATGGCTTCACAAACTGAACTCACACCTCATTCTGCTTAGGATTGTTCAGCCCACACTGTTGGGCCTCTTCGTTTCCTTTCTTCACACACTGAATGATGAACCTCCTCTCTGAATGAGTCTTCAAGGCAAATTTAATTGGCAAGTGCTGATTACCCTGTGAAATCAAGCAGAATGTTGTGGATGTAATTCCAGCTTCTCCCATGGCCTCTGTTTAGGGTTCCAGGCTGGTGTTCATTAACTCTTATGCACAAAGCACATCTTGCAACTTCACAAAAATCCAACCAAAACCATTCTTTGTGTTACAAACAGTCCAGAGCACGGTTTGAGTGGAAGAGAAAAATGTTAATGTGTGAAAACTGAGAAACACAGACAGGGTCTGTTGAGGATGGTAAACTATGCCCAAATATTCTGCAAATGGCCCAGGCTTTGAAAGGAAATTGGGCTTTTAGTGTTCAGTATGAGCACATTGTAGTGTTAAATAGCTACAAGTGGTTATTGCTTAAATCTTTGACTTGCTAATGCCTTTTAGGAACAGGGACTGTTAACAGAAAATTAATTCCTGGTGCAGGGCTGCTGTTGCAAAGGGGAAAATTCTCTAGGGTTATTTTTTGATGCTGTCCAGGACACTGAAGCTTTCAGATATGCTCGAGTTTCTGTCCCTTGGAGTAGAGATCTGCCATCAGTAAAGGCCACAGCCCGTGACATGGGGCAGGTTTGCATTTTTGAAGTGGATTAGTTTAAGGTTGTTCTTTCACTCTCTTTCTCCCCCCTCCTTAGGCATGATCAGTTTACCTCATGGCATAGTAAAAAGATTGGCTGGTGAAGGGCTGCTCCCTTTCCCTGTGCTTGGGCTGCACTGGATTCCTCTCTCCTTCCCTTTTTAGCTTGAACCTGTCCTCATGAGTTTTAACACTGAAACAATTTTCCACATTTCTCATTCTCCTCTTCCCAAGTCATTGTTCCTTTGTGGCAGCTGACAGGTAGCTGAGCAAGTGCCCAGTGTTTTACAGGGCTTCCCCAACCAGATGAATATCCAGTGCAGAGCTGGCTTCTTTTTAAGTGTTCAAATAAAAAGCAGAGCCATAAAAATAAATAGCATTTTCATTTTTCTCTTGGTGGTTTTGTTTTTGAAGAGGGGGGGAGCCCTCTTCTGTTGCATGGAAAACCCTGCTGCTTTACAGTGTTATCCTAGAAAGGGTTTTTTTATTAAGGTGCCTTGGGATTTCAGGGAAATTGGACCAGTTGGTGGAATTGGCATCATGATCCATGTGAGTGCCTTTGGAGAAAACCTGTTTGCTTAGTTCTTGATGCCAAATTGGTAACCAGCTCACAGGAAAGTCGCCTGACTGCAGAGCCTCTGTGAGGTTTAATCACACCACAGACTGTCTGGAGAACTTCAATTTCACCTTGCTATTTCCCTCTCCCTCGCTCCCCCACAGCTTCTCTTTGATTTTTAGGATTGGTACTGTAAAACACAACCTGTCTGTGAGGCACTGGCAGTACAAAAGCCTGTAAATAACAGTGTCCTCAGAGCTCTGCTGGGTCTGCAGCAGGGGGGGTGACATTCAGTAGCACCCGCCAGACCAGTCCCTGTTGATATCCCACGTTTGGAATTCAAGGAGAAGAATATCCAGGGCTTCACGTATCACAGAACAGGCCAGAGGAATGCAGGGTTTTCCCCTGTGAGCACCTTCTGATTGTGTTCTGACCGTGGGCAGAAATCTGTGCCATGAGTGAGTCTCCTGTAAGTGTGAACAGGTGTGAAAACAGTCACTCCTTCCTCCTGGGCATGATGTAGGGGGAAAGGAAAAACAATCCCTTGGGACACCACAAGTGTGACAAGCTGGAAAGTCCTGGTGTTATTTGGGGCTGATAATTGTAGATACATTGAATTTACTCATGGCCTGGGACACTGTCAGCTTTGGGATGAGGGGATATGTCTGAATTCAGCAGCAGTGAATTTTGGAAGTTTTGTTTTTGAACAGATCAGTGGGAAGTTCCCTTGACCTGTTAGGTTTTCATCTTAGAGAAGGTTCAGAAGTGTTTACCAACACGGGAATTGTGTATGTATCTGGGGCAAGGCAGACTGTTTCTAGGAATTTAGGAATGAATTGTCGTGCATAAATCAAGAATTTCAGCTGCTTGCCTCCAGGGCTTCTGGAATTGTCAAACTGCTGAGGCTTTAATGTTTATACATTTACAAAAAGAAAGCTGAGTGTGGTTTTTGGAGCATGGTTTTGCGTCAAGGTTGGTTATGGGTAAAAGCAGTCACCCCTCCTCCTCGTGGTTTAGAGAGAGAGCGGAGAAATGGATGGATGAGGATATCCCTGCCCTGGGCTGCAGGAAAGGAGAGAGCAGAGAAATGGATGGATAAGGATATCCCTGCCCTGGGCTGCAGGAAAGGAGAGAGCAGAGAAATGGATGGATAAGGATATCCCTGCCCTGGGCTGCAGGAAAGGAGGGGGGGGAGTCTGCCCCTCTGCCCCCTCAGGTGAGACCCCACCTGCAGAGCTGCCCCAGCCCTGGGGCCCAGCATGGGAGGGACCTGGAGCTGCTGGAGAGAGCCCAGAGGAGGCCACGGAGATGCTCCAGGCCTGGAGCCCTCTGCTCTGGAGCCAGGCTGGGAGAGCTGGGGGTGCTCACCTGGAGAGGAGAAGGCTCCAGGGAGAGCTCAGAGCCCCTTGCAGGGCCTAAAGGGGCTCCAGGAGAGCTGGAGAGGGACTGGGGCCAAGGGCTGGAGGGACAGGACACAGGGAATGGCTTCCCACTGGCAGAGGGCAGGGATGGATGGGATATTGGGAAGGAATTGTTCCCTGGGAGGGTGGGCAGGCCCTGGCACAGGGTGCCCAGAGGAGCTGTGGCTGTCCCTGGATCCCTGGCAGTGCCCAAGGCCAGGCTGGACATTGGGGCTTGGAGCAGCCTGGGACAGTGGGAGGTGTCCCAGTGCCCAGGGGGTGGCACTGGGTGGTCTTTAAAGTCCCTTCCAGCCCCAACCATTTTGTGCTTAGGGCTGTGAACAGAAAAGATGAGCAGCTTCCATCAGAATGGCTTTGGATTAAGCTCTGCTTGGCACCGTTTGCTGTGCTGAACTCAAAGTCCAGCTAGTCCTAATTGAGGCCCCTGGTCTCAGCAAATGAGCCTTGACTCTGCCTTTATGTGTCTGGGGAAGAAAATAAACCCAGTGAAATAAAAACCATTATCAGATGCAGAGGGATGAATAAACCTTCATTAGGATTTGAGCCAGTCGATTTAGATGGGATTAGAAGAAATTTTGGATTTGATGGAAGAGGTGGGGTTTTTTAGGGGGAAATAAATCCCCCAGAGGCAAAACCAAATAGCAAAGCCTATGTCAGCAAAAGCCTTTGAAGTCTTTCAGAACATTATTACTTGCTGAACTATAAAATATAAAACTGTCCCTGTGTGGAGCTCAGGGGAACCCAAACTTTCTTTGCTGAGAACAGTTGTAAAAAGATAATAGGAACACTGAAGACAAAATTAAATTCAGGACTCCAAATCTATAAACAAGTCTGTAAGATGTTGCCATTGATCCTTGCTGGAGTTTCTGTGTAGTTTAGATTTGGAAACAGTTTTAACAAGAGCTTTGCACATCTCAGCTCCTCTCCAACACCCCGTGTTTGGGTGCGTGTAAATAAAGCCATAACGCCCTGGCTTTTGGGGCCTCACCTGAAACTCCAAGTCAAGCAGACCTAATAAAGCTGACTTGAAGCCAATGGCTGGTTTTAATGCTGCAGCTCACAGTGGTGCTGTAAAGTGAAATGCTTGAGACTCTTTATTAGTGATTTCGTGCAGCTGAGCCTCGCTCAGTGGGGTTTTACAAGGGATTGGCATGCGAGTTTGGGGCTGTAAGAAAAAGCTGGGTTAGGGACCCTTTGGAAATTCAGGCTTGTAAAGCAGCAGGGTTCGCTGTAATTTGATTGAAAAAAATCAGAACAGGATAGGATCTTTATTCCCCCGAAAGTTGAAAAGGCAGTTGAAATTTTATGTAGCTCCCCCCCCCACTTTTCTTTTGTTTTACTGTCTTTATAAAATGCTTTTAAGACCTTGAAACTTGAAAGGCCTGTGCAGTATTGTCTGTTTTGGCAGACTCAAAGGTGTGTGTTTATTTTTGATTTTTATTTTGGAAAGCAAGGCACAAGCTGGCCTGGTTTGGCTGTGCTCCCCTGTGCGTGTGCTCAGCCTGTCCCTGTCAGGAAAATGTGCTGCTGTTTGGGAGGGGGCAGAGGTTCTGCCTGGGGAGCTCCACTCCTGCACCACAGCTGCTCTTTTGGTGTGTCAGCAGAAAGCTGGTTTGGGTTTTGTTTTTATTCTTGGAGCAGTAATACATAGATTTATCCTGCTTTCAGAGAGCAAATTCCTAAGGGTTTGAATCTGGGATTGCCTCTTTTTGGTGTTGTTGAAGTTGCTGAGTGTGTCCCTCTAGGGACAGGAGCTGCCTTTTGATTCCAGGGTGATGTGGATTGCTGGAGAAGCCTCAGTGCTGGTTCTGTCATTTCAGGGTGTTATTGTGACCCTGTGCAGGTTGTTTCCTTTGTCAGGGGGTGGAAGGGGATTGTCTCTCCCTGCCAGTTTGCACTGAGGTCTCTGGGTAGTTGAGAACATTCATTTTGATGCATTTGGATATTCCTGTTTGAGCACTGCTCTTCTCTGTGGGTCTCAAATCTTAAAAGCACTTGCAGGTTACTCAGATAATCCCTTTTTTTCATCATACTGAACATTTTTTGTGTGTGTGACTATGGAAAAAACGGCAAGTAAACATGAAGAGATGGGCCTGGGAGAGTTTGTGTCCATGGGAGGCTTGGATTCTTGGCGTAATCGTGGGACTGAAATGAACATTAGATGCTTAATTGTAACTTACTAAAAATGATGTCAGTCTCAGAAGGTTCTTTTAATCTTTTTAGAAACGGAGAACAATTGATTGCTGCTTTCACCAGTCGTGGCTTTCATTGGTAACGTCTGTTTTTTTAAATTAAGAATTACAGAGAGAAAAAAAAGCAGCTACTTAAGTTGGCTCTTACCTCTTGAATCTTTAATTCTGAGCCCACAATTGATTGTGATGAAGCTGTTCTCTCTGAAATGGGCAGCAACTTGAGGCTGCTTGAAAAACTTAATAATTCATTCCTATTTATGCATACTGTAATACAATAGGTTATAAATCACTAATGTCATACCCCTAATCAGGCATTGTCAGTGGGACTTCAGGGATATGGTGCTGTGATCTGAGAGGGTTTCTTAGCTACAAATGTGAAAATAAATTAATATTTTTGCACCAAGCTCACAATTCTGTCTTAATTGTTTTCTTGCTGCTTTTCCTGTCAAAATTTTCCAGTACACTGATATTTCAGGTAGACAATGTGGCCACTAAACTGATGTCCATGTTATGTGAGTTTTAGTGGAGTATAAACCCAGTTATTTCCCAAAGAACCCACAGAAAACAAGCCTTTTGTTAAAGGTTTGGGGTTTTTGTGCACTCAGTTGTATAAAGAGTGAACAAATGTATTTGTTTAGGTAAGGATTTCATCTCAGTGCAGGCCTGTATTGATTTATATGTTTATATTTCAGATGCTATTTAATATTTTATATTAAATCACGTTTTTTGCTTGGACATTTATGAGAGATCCATATATAAAAATTGATTTCTAGGTCAGCAGGACGTGGAAAATCCTTGCAGAAGACGAAGTGTTGTGGTACCGGCTGTGCCAGGAGGAGGGATACCTGCTGGACATGAGCATCTCCGACCATTCCTGCTGGAAGCTCGCCCTCAAAAACTGCAGAGCCAGAGAGCAGATGTTGAAAACCAACTGGAAGGTGAGAGGGAATTTCCTTAAAGGGATCCAGGTGCTGTGGAAAAATGGGATCCTGGTTTGAGTGAGCGGGAGAGGAAGGTTGGTGTCGTGTTTTGCGGATCCATTTTGCCAGTTGAAAGCTGCTGGAGGGTTTTTGGGATAGATGTGTCCTCTCTCAGCAGCAATAGCAAAGCTAGGAGTTTGCCAGCAGCAAATTTTGGTGGATGAAGGAATGGGATCACCAACCCCGTGTCCTCTCTGGCAGAACCGCGTGGGTGCCGTGAGCCAGCTGCGCTACGAGCCCGGCCGGGTCCTGTGCGACGTCCACTGCTGCGACGGGGTCGTCATGGCCGGGTGAGCACAGGCTGGGCACTGCCCTCTGCACCTTCACCAGAGTGTGTGATGCCCTCTGCACCTTCACCAGAGTGTGTGATGCCCTCTGCCCCTTTAACAGTGTGTGATGCCCTCTGCACCTTCACCAGAGTGTGTGATGCCCTCTGCACCTTTAACAGTGTAGTGCCCACTGCACCTTCACCAGAGTGTGATGTTCATTCTACCTTTTATAGTGTGTGATGTCCAGTCCACCTTTTATAGTGTATAATGCCCTCTGCACCTTTAAGAGTGTGTGATGCCCACTGCACCTTCACCAGTGTGTGGTGTTCATTCCACCTTTTATAGAATGTGTAATGCCCTCTGCACTTTTTATGAAGTGTGTAATACCCACTGCACCTTTAACAGTGTGTGATGTTCACTCCACCTTTTATACAGTGTGTAATGCCCTCTGCACCTTTACCAGAGTGTGTAACACCCACTGCACCTTTACCAGGCTGTGTAATGCCCACTCCATCCTTACTAGAGTGTGTCAAGCCTACTGCACCTTTTATTGAGTGTGTAACGCCCACTCCACTTTTAATAGTGTGTAATACCCACTCCATCTTTTATAGAATGTAATGTCCACTCCACCTTTAATAGAGTGTGTAATGCCCACTGCATCTTTACCTGAGTGTGTAATGCCCACTCCACCTTTTATAGTGTGTCATGCCCATTCCATCCTCACCAGAGTGTGTAGTGCCCACTCCATCTTCCCCTGAATGTGTAATACCCACTGCACTTTTTATAGAGTGTAATGCCCACTCCACCTTTATCAGAGTGTGTAATGCTTGCTCCACCTCTAATAGAGAGTGTAAAGCTTGGTCCATCCTTACCAGGCTGTGTAATGCTCAATTCACCTTCACCAGTGTGTTTGTTTAATGCCCACTCCCATCTTTAACAGTGTGTAATGCCCACTGCACCTTTACCAGAGTGTGTAATGCCTGCTCCATTTTTAATAGTGTGTGGAATACCCACCCATCTTCACCAGAGTGTGTAATGCTCATTCCATCTTTCACAGTGTGTAATGCCCACTCCATCTTCAGCAGGCTGTGTATATCCCACTCCACTTTACACTTTACCAGAGTGTGGAAGGCTTGCTCCACCTTTAACAGTGTGTAAAGCTCACTTCATCCTTACCAGGCTGTGTAAATCCCACTCCACCTTTACCAGGCTGTGTAAGTCCCACTCCACCTTCACCATCTGAAATCTCAGGTGCTGCTTTTAGCAGATTCCAAAGCAGCACCTGCTTGAAGCATAAGAATGGATTCACCTGCAGTTCCTGAGACAGGCTGTCCTTAAATGACTGATAAAGAGTGCTTATCTACAATTTACCTCAGCAGTTCGAATTTTCATGGAACTATTCAGAAGTTATCTCATGCACAAGTAGTCCCTGTGAAAACTCGGGTGCTTTCTGATGAACTCCATTATTGTCTTGCTGTGGAAGCCCCCAGAATGTACAAAGCATTTTACAAATCTATTGAAAAATGTCCCTTTTAAAATGTTTTTGCATTAAAATATCCTAATCACGAAGATATCCTGTCACAGCACACAAAAATAGCTTTAGAAGGACTGTTACTTTTCTCCATTCTTACTTAATGGCAACCTAGCAGGAAAATAACCCACCCCAAAAATAGGTAAACTCAAGCTTCTCTTTTCCTAATACAGAAATTTTATGGACCTTGGTTTAATGTTAGCTATTCATGTGGTTTATACTCTTAAATATGATTTTAAGAGCCTCACAAATTTTTAGAAGAGGTTACAGTGATTCCCTCAATAAGTGTGAGGCTTTACTGTGTTTGAATTTTACAGGTTCAGAATTAGTCACCCTCCAGAAATCACATGAGTAAATAAAAATTGTGATATCCTGGGGCAGCTGGGACATGGACATACCAGAGTTCCATGGTTTATGGTAGCACTTCATGTTAGTGGTGTGGGGTTAGAGAAAACTACTTCTGAACCACTTTAAAATTCACAGACTGGTTATAAGAAAGATGCCTGGAAAACTCAAATTCATGGAAATGCTTTTGAATGCTCTTGGACAACTGAGAGCAGGAATCTAAACTATCAGACAGCAAACTCCAGTTGTCTCCATGCTGCTGCAAAAATCTCCAGCTCTTCTTTTCCTTCATTTTGTCCATTGTATTGATATCCAAACATGCAATAGATAGGAGTTATGCAGATTAAGTTACGTTTCTTAAGTATTAATAAACAGGGGTTGTGAATCCTGCATATTAAACTAAAATAGTCCATATTTTAGTTGGTGTATAACAGAAGTTGGGTTCACACAGTTCCACACACTTTTTTCATATTGGTTCCCCTCCAGTATCTGCTGATTCTCTTGGAGAATTTACATAAGGGATTTGGGACAATTAAATAAATCAGGTTCCTGAAAATAGGTGAGCAGGTAAGAGACCACTGAGGGAAATCTGCATATGTGTATCCTTTAGAAAAAGCAATGTCCACTTAAATTACTTTTCAGTAATTTCTCTGAAAAATTATCTTTTTATGAAGCTGTGAGCATGTATTTGATAGAACAACATGGGGAAATCAGAATTCAGCTGTTTGAATTTACAGTTAGTAAATGAAAAGTTTAGAGTATTAGAACACAAAAATTGTATTGTGTTCTTTGCTGTTTACTGCTTGTCCTCCACTCTGCTTTGTCTCTTAATTTGGTAAATGGTAAATATCAAATCAGAGAGACTTCAAGTTATAACTAAAACTTCCAAGGGCATCAGCAAATTGAGCAGGGAAATACTTTATGTGCATTTGGTAAGTATTTAGGATATTGAGGTATTTGTTGGGGTTTTGTTGTTTGCTATGTTTTTATTTTTTAAATCCAACCATAACCCTCCCCTGTCTCTCCCAGCTTATAAAATTGTACTTAATGGCACTGTGTTTTCAAATTTGTCATAAAAGTGTAATGAATCTGGTGATCAATAGCAAACTGTTGTGTTCTTTCAGTACTGAAGAAGTAATTTAATAGCTGAGGTTTACAAAGTCAATTCTCCTCTCAGTATAAATATCAATTATCTGTTATGTTTAATGATTCTCTCTCCAGTTTCACAAACACTTGTGTGCTCAGCTTTGCATGGGAATAATCAGTGATTGCAGAGGGACCTGGGTGTCTGAACCAAGCTGGGGTGTGAGTTTGCAAGGCCCGGTGCTCCAAATGCTAATCCAGAACTGTGGGGCATTTCCCAAGCTTTTTCTCTCCAGTGGCTGGGACATCACGTTCTTCTGTCTCAGGTTGCTGCACTGGAGGCTCAGGGCTGCTCAGTTTTTAGCAGGTTTTCGATCATAATTCCCTCAGCCACTCCTGGGGCTCCAGCTCTGCTCCCTTCGCTGGACACGCTCCAGCTTCTTTTTGTCCTGAGGGGCCCAGAACTGGACAGAGGGTTGGAGGTGCCCCAGGAGTGCCCAGTGCTTTGCCCCTGGTGCCCTTGGCCTTCTTGCCCACCTGGGCACACCTGGGCTCGTGTCCAGCCACTGTCACCAGCACCCCCAGGGCCTCGTTCACCTCGTGCAGCCGCTTCTCCCCAAGGCTGCAGCACTCCATGGGGTGAGGTGGCTCAGGGTAGCACCCGGCGCTTGGCCTTGGGGATGTTCTGCTCCAGAACTTTGCCTGGCACCGAGGTCGGGCTGACAGGCCAGTGTTTCCCTGGATCCTCCTTCCAGCCCAGCTTCTAGATGGGCATCACATTTGCAGACTTCCAGTGCCCTGGGTAAATGACTTCCCTGCTGGGAAGGGATGGGGAGTGGCTGCATGGGCTCTTTGCCCCTCTCCCTCAGAGACATCCCACCCTGCCCCATGGACCTGCGTGTGTGCTGAGTGCTGCAGCAGGATTCCAGCCATTTCCCCTTGGATCATGGGGATTCATTCTGCTCCCTGTCCCTGTCTTCCAGCCTGGGTACCCTGAGGACAAGAAGGCCTTAATTCCCTCAGCGTTTTCCTCATCCTTTGTTGCTGTTTCTCCCTGATCCAATAAAGACGGAGATTCTCCTTAGCAGTCCTTTTGTTGCTGATGTATTTATAGAAACATCTTTAATTATTTTTCTGGCACTAGCCAGATTAAGTTCTAGTTGGAGAGAGCAGGAATGCTGGGGCTGGTGTGTTTTGGGAATCTTGGAAAAAGCCTGGAATCACTGATTGATTTGAATCTGTGCTGTGCTAGGCCTGATCTTGTCATCCTCACTGTCCTGCTTCGAACTCTGCTACAAAGTGGAGTCATTTTTATTTTAGTTGCTGTAGAGCTTTTGAATCTTTCTGGAAGAGGATTTGTACAGGTTGTGGGCAGAGTGACTGAAACCAGCAGCTCCAAGTGTGATTTACTGAGGCACGGTTTGAACTGGTTCAGGAGCATCTCCTTATTAATCTGTGAGGGAAGCAAAGATACACTACACAGAGCAATGCCCCTGTTCTGTGCACTCTCCACTCTTCCCCACGCTGCTGCCCAGGCTGAAGCCAGGAGATGGCAGAATATCAAGGGCTGATTAAGTGCAACCTGAGCTGGGAGTGGAAGGTGGCTGCGAGCAGCTCCCCTTTGTGCGAGCGCCGCGCGGGTGCTGCCTGACACCGGATCCTTCAATCTGGCCTGCACGCACAGCTCCTTGTGTTTGGCATTAAAATTTCATCCCGGTGGTTACGAGCCTTGTTTTCTGGGTCAGCCCCTGAATCCCTTTTCATTTGAGCCGGTGGTGTTTGTGGTTACCTCACTCCCAATCAATGTTGTATTCGCCAGCCTTTCTATGGTTACACGTCTCGGAGGATCTTCTCTAAAGGGATGATGTTCTCCCTCTCATCCTCGATTCAAATGCAGTTTCAGCCCTAAGTCAGAGCTTACTTAAAGCAATTATAGCAAAATGTAGCTGCTTGCTTGGCTTTTAGAAATTCCTGCTGGTGATGAGGCTCACTGTGCTGTCATTTGCTGTACAGAATGCCTGGATTGCTTCACTTTCTCTTACTAAAATCTGAATTTATCTGGGGTTTTTTAAGCAAATGCATGTTCAGACAGTAACATTGCTCCTTTTTTTTTTTTCCTTTTTTTTTTTTTTTTTTGGCAATGTAGTCAGAGGTTGGATTCTCCTGGCCAGAGTGATCCCAGAACATGGGTCTGGTCCTTGTTTGACCTTGTCGTTCCAGAGGATCCTGTGGTGTGACATGTCCATGGCACGTTGTGAGATTGTTGCTGCCTGACTGGCTCTGAAATCCTCACCTGTGGCTGTTCCTGAGCCCTGTGGTGAGCTTGCCTTGTGCTGGTGGTGCCTGTCTCACCTCATGGCTCACCCCTGAAACCACACCACGTGGGCGAGAGGGGAATGTGTTCAGTTTTTAATACTTGCAGGAAGGGCACTGTGGCTTTACTGCTGCTGCTGGTGGCTCTGAAAATAAATAAACAGAAGAGGCCCAGAGTCAGACCACCCTTCCCAAGACCCAGAGCTATAAAGTATCAGCTTTTCCTTTTTTTTTCCTTTCAGTTTTCCTTGACTGAGGGAACAGTGGTGGCCTGTTAGTGAACAGCTTGGCCACAAACTGATTTAGCGGGTGCTGTGAGGAGTCCCTGCACCTCTTAACAGACTGGGAAATCAGCCCTGGGTTCTCTTGAAATTTTAATTTCAGATGTTTTCCTCCTTCCCCACTAAGTGCTGCCCGCTTTCCTTGAGGTTTGAGGAGTTAGGACTGATGAGATTCGTGTGCTGGTTGCCTTGATAAACCAACAGATTCACTTTTCTTCCCTTTTCAGGGTGGAGCACACCTGGCACCGGTGTTGTTTCCCCAAGTGATGCTTGATAAAGGTTTTGAGAAGCTAAGGAAGAACTTCCTAAATATCCTGTGTGGTTACTTGGGGGGAATCTGGACATTTATGTCTCGTGCTGACGTCCTAAATGCTGAAATAATTTTATACAGTTGTCTTCATTCTGGTCAGTCTGGTGGGAGCACTCACAAACAATTTGGGCCTTTCAGTTTAAGTCATTTCGAGCAACACAGACACACAAGTAGCTGCTCCTTTATGGTGAGTTCCTTTGTTCTCTTCCATCACCTCCCACTCCACTTTCCTCTTGCTCAAAGGTGACCTGCAAATGACTTTTTAGAAGCTGGGCTTGCCACTCTCTTTAGTTTCATAATGATGTGTGAAACTAGCCCGAAAGGCTTGAAAACACTTTGCTGCACTTTTTAAAACTTCGTGTCAACTCTCATCTAATTTGGGTTTTTTGCTATAGGGCTTGTGGGTTATTCTCAAGGTATTTATTATTAGCTCTTGCATCTTAATTCAGTGTGCAGACCTGAGGAAACCAAAATATTAATTAGTAATGAAAATGAATCAAAGTTAAACTGAAGACTTCCAACAGCCTGAATAAACCCCTGCCTTGTTTAATTGCTTAAATTTCACTTACATGATGGCACAGCTTCCACAGATGTCTCCTTCCCCTCCCAGCGACTGGGAGCCAAGATGTCAAACAAAGCAGAAGGTGAAAATAATCGCTTTTTTCCTCAACCTTCCCCAAACCTTTTGTGCTCTCCTCACTCATTCTCGTCATTGTGAAGGAGCAGTGTCAGGGCTCCTCTTTTCCAAGAGAGTCACCCTGAGGAGGCTGCACAGGGAGTGACATCATGAGTTCAGAGGGGTCGGGTGACAGACGACAATGGGACTTAGGTGAGGTTGTGTTAAGTGACAGCCAGGTTGGCTTTTCTGTCAACTCCTGAAAAAAAAGCCTTTCAGGTGAAAGAATAGAAGCCTGATCCTGACTCTGTGGAAGCTGCTTTCCAGCCTGCCTGGCCACGAAGCTCTTGGTTTACCTGCAGGTTTTGCTGCTGCGGGGATGTGCTCAGTGATGCCTTCAGTGTTCTCAGTCACAGGCAGTAATTTTGAGCTTGTAAGTCCTGGTTTTCTACTAAGGCCAGACAAACCCATCCTTCTTTCTAGTAAACTTCTCGCAGATTTCATTTTTACTCTTTGGGCTGTCACCATCAGTGCGTGGAGTTCAGGTGGTGCCTCTCCTCTCTCTGCTTGCAGCGTGTTGCAGTTTGTGTTCCTTCCAAGGAGCAAACAGATCAATTTACAGCATCCTCACATGGTGTTTTCTCACCTCTGTCTGCAGCTGGAGCCGTTGTTTTATCTGTTGTTTGTCCTTTGGGACATAATAGGGCTGATGGAGCAGAGCCTTCCCAAACTGCATCATAATTCCTCCTGAATTCTTATGAAAAAATATATATTTTTTTTCTCCTGTGCCCACAGTAATTTGTTTCCTTGGTAGAGCAGCTGCTTTAATTAATGGGCCTGGGCTGATGCAAGTCACTGGAAGCTTGATCTAAGGGATGGGAGATTTTTTGCCTTAAAAATCAAATTACTAGAAGCAGTTTGGCTTTTTCTAATTTCTGCTTTTATCAATGTTCACTAAAATGTTTTCCTTACAATACAACCCTTTGGCTTGCTTCTGTTCCCTTGGTATGACATTTGCATGCACTTAATATAGAAGGTGAGGCAGAAGCAGTGAGGATGGTGAAATGTTAATTTTGTTACAGATAACAGTGCTGAGCTGCAGAACTACACACTCCAGCAGCTTAACCCACTTTCTCGAGGGATAATTTCCTAAATAAGGCCCTAAAAATGGAGGTAGAAGCTCTCTGCAGCTCCATTTCTGTGAGGGGTCCGCAGATGGGCGTGGGTTGGTAAATTGGAAAGTCAGGTTCCCAGCAGAAGAGTTTGGGAACTGATCATGAGGATGCTCAGAATGGATTTCCTACATGCTAAACCTAAAAGTGCTCCCAGATCCATTTTGGGACACATTAGTCACATTTTTCATAGCTGCACTCATGTATCAAGCAACCCAAAGGAACATTTGGATGAAATCAGGGAGATTAATTTTCTACTCTGCATTCTTCTACCAACATTAGGATTGCTTCAAACTCTGGTTTTGGTTTGCCCCCATCTGTTTTTCCTTGTGGTTTATGGTGTAGCTTTCTGCTATGTAATAGAAGATTTTCTCTTCCCTGTCTCATTTGTGTTTTATTTTTGGCCATTGTGTTCTATTTATATTCCTTTCTGCCATGTAAAGTAGTTTTTTTCTGCTGCTATTAGTTTTTCCTGAATCCTTTCCTTAAGGAATCCCTCAGCTAAGCTACCTGTTGGTTACAGTTGGCAAAATCAATGCATCCAAATAACTGGGAATGAGAACATGGGGAAAATTGGGAACTTTTACTTCTTCCAACCTTTGAGGCACCTCACACTCTGGTAGATGTTTCTAAGCAGTCCATCATTCATCCCTCACTTCAGAGGAGTACAAAGAAGGTGCTAGAATCCCTTTAATGCCAATATTTTTAATTGTGATTGAGGTACCTCCCAGCTTGCCCTGGTTTTGATGAAGAGGTGTTTTGAAATTGGACATTGAGTTACCACTGCCTTACCTGAGCCTTGGAGAGAAGAGGAAGCTCAGGAGCAATGTGAACCTTGGGTTTGCATGTTTAATTGGGCCTTGCTCTTGAGCCTGCTGAGGGGAGCACCGACTGATACTTTAATTAAACACATGAAGGACTGGGGAGCTGCTTTTGGTGGAATAAGGATGAAAACTCTGAGGTGCTTGTTGGAGCAAGACAATGCAAAATACTCATTATTTTACTTGCTTATCAACAGGCATCCCTTTAAACAGAGACTGTTACTGGAGCAAAATTCCTACTGACTTCAATAAAATGCATTGACATTGTAAGGACTTCATAATAAGATCTTTTGAGTATTAACAGATGGTCACTGACTGCCTGAAACAAAGTTGTTGGGTTTTTTTTGTTTTGGTTTGTTGATCACCGCAGGTTTCTGGAAACCGAACAGACTTTGCCTTCTGGAAATCAGACCTGACTGTGAAACAAAGGGGGTTCTTTCTCCTTCCTTTTTCTTGCTACAGCTTCTTTAGAGAAAATATGGGAAATGTAACCTGGCTTCTGATGTGTTTTATCCGAAGTCTTTGGTGAGCAGCCCGACTTGGTGCAGCGAGCCTTGCCCTGGAGGGGTGTGCTTGAGGCAGCACCAAAAGTGAGTGGCACCAGCATCCTGTCTGAACAGAAACCCAGCACGGGTCTTGTTGACCCTGTGGTTTGAAGTGAAATTCTGCAGTGCCAGCAGTACCCCAGCCATGAAGGAAAGCAGTTTGTCTTTGCTGCTGCCATGGACTGAATGAGCGGAGTCTCGACTGTTTGGAAAATGTTCCTGTTAACAGTTTTTCTTTTGTGTATTTGTCAGTTTATATATTAGTTGCAGTTGTACTTTGCACAAACACTAATTAGACAGCCATCAACACTCAGGGCCAAAGGCTTACTAACAATGCAACTGTGATAGCAGTGTCTTAATTGGTTGAGTATAATTGTCATTAAGCAACCATAAAGACATCTGGGGCTCTGGAGAGAGATCAGCCTCCCCCTCCTCCTCTTCCCCAAATTTGTTCTGGCTATTGCTATCCAACACAGTGGAGCTTTCTGAGATGAGATTCTGTGTTTTGACCAGTTTCCTGATGTTTTTCTCCTTATGAAATCGTCTGCCTCTTCAGCACCACTTCATTAGAGCCGTGCCCTGCCTCCAGCTCTGCTTCCTCCCACATGTGCTGTGCTCTCCACCACCTGCTTCCCAGAGATTCATCGTGGGGCAGCAGCAGCTTTTAACCCCCAGCTCCTTCTGCTTTCACTCATGTGAGAGGGCACGAGCAAAATGTTCATCTCATTAGGGCATCACTGCCAGTAAAAAGTGGTGAAAATGCTTTTGATTAGTGAGTAGATATTTTTATGGTATATGAATTTAATTTTTTCCAGTTTTTCCATGCCATGTGCATTCCACCTATTGTTGCTCCATTTCAGCAAGGTTTTGATGCATCTCTGTAAAGCTTTAGCTGAATCTCCATGCTAATTTTTACAGATACATCCATATCTGGCCAGAATTACAGAACTGGCTCATTGAGGAGAATTATATTTAGAAAAATGCAGCTTGTCTTTTCTCCTGCTGCTGCTTCTCATATGTCTGTACTGAAATATTCCGAAGAACAAGGGCAAAGTGGAATGTGAGTCTGTCACAAAAGCTGAATTATTTGGGTGGAGAGGCTCTGTTGAACATCAGAAAAGGAAAAATGTGTGAGTAGGGAGAGCTGGGAGCCAGGTGTGGTGTGGATGGAAGGATTCAGGGAAGGGATATCAGGAGAGGGGGAAATTGGCCTTGTAAGCAACAGGCTTCTTGTTGCTCCTGGTTGTGCTCAGGAGAGCAAGACTTGGGACAGCCTTTCTAAATGGAATGAAGCAGGTGTGGTCTCTTCTGTGGGTTATTTTAGGTGTTGGGGTTGGGTTGTCTCAGTGGAAGTGTCCTCTATCAGGTGTTGGAGTATTTACCTGCCACTGCAAAAATCAGCTCCTGGCACCCGTCAGGGAAGAAAAGCAGCAGCTGAATGCTCTTGGGATCAAAGCAGATGGGATGTGTTCATTGCTGTATTAAACAGGGAGTTTTGAGTTGGTTTGGGTGTTTTTTTCACTCCAGCAGAAAGCTAAGTGGGCATTTCATTGCCATTGTGGTAGAAAAATCAGTAACTGAATGGGTTTGGAGTGCTGTGCGTGATCTTGGGCAGAAGATTTCATCCGAGGTTATTTCATTGAGTGATCCAAATGAAATTTTCAGGACAAAATGTAAAAGTTGTGGTGGGAAATGAATAGAAATCTTGAAATTACCTGGAAATAGTGCAGTGTGTTCTTCTCTCCAGCCATCTCTATTGACAGGGCAGATTTGCCAATTATCTGCAATGAAGTAGCCTTTTTATTTTTTTTACAACAAGGCAATGCTTTAATAGTTTAAAAGCCTTTTGTTGTGGTTACAAATTGAAAGGGTGGTGCTCTTTACAACAGCATTAAAAGCGGGGAGCTGAAGCATTAATTTTTTTTTTTTCCTTCTGAATTGGATTCATCTGTGTTTGAAATTCTTCCAGTTCAGTCCTGGTGCAGGCCCAGTCACACTGGAAATGGGCAGTGGAGGAGCTGGTTTATGTCTCCCATTTCCCCAGGCTGGCTCCCTGCCCAGACCTGGAGCTCCATTTGTGTTCCCACCATGGCCTTGTGGAACTTCTCTCCCAATCCTTCAGCTTTGCAGTGTGGGACTGCATTGGGAAGGATGGGAATGGTGAGAAATGGGGGAGGAGGGATACAGGAAGGCTTAGGAACCTTCCTGGGGGACATCTCCTCTGCTGGCACTGCTGGGATTTCTGGACAGCCATGTCTGGACAGGTTTGGTGGGCTCTTGCAGGGTTCTCCTGGCACGTGGAGTCTCCCTGGTCTCTGTCACGACAGGACTGGAGGGAGCAGCATGGCCAGGATGCCCTCAGGGGTTGTTGGGCAGTGTCTGAGCCCACTGGGGCACAACTGGACAAGCTCTGGTGTCCTGCAGGTCCTGGCAAGGGCTGGGAGAGCACAGTGGCTTCGTGGCACAGGAGTGGGAGCTCTCCAGCGTGAGCTGAGCCCTCAGGGATGAGGAGGAGTGAGGATGAGGAGGCTGCAGGGTGTTCTGGCAGACCCTGCCAAAAACGCAGGTCCCAGCACAAACATCAGAATTTGAGTCAAATTGATTTCAAACCAATGGTCAGAAGTGTTTGATGGTGCTGCTCCACTTTGAGCTTGGCTTAGAGGTAGTTCGGGTGGTTCATCATGAACAAAGAATGGTTCAAACTAGGTTTTGACTTGATTGAATTCTGAAATAAAATGAATGTAAGGGTTTAGTGTGGTACTGTGGTGTTGGAGCTGTAATTCCAGGATTGCAGTCACTGCATTGTTAGTTTTGGTGGATCCCTCGTGCTCTATGCTGTGCAGGGAAGCCAGATGCAGTGTGCCCTGAGAATTATCCAGCCCTGGGTCTCTTCTCCTGCCGTTTTCTCCATCTCTTTCTTTGTACATCTCCAGTCTGGGCTATGTGAGAGCTACACTAGGAGGAGGTGCTGTTCTTCCTTGTTTATTTAGAGATGAAAACAAATATTCTGGCACTGAGTTCTGTCCATTCTACCAGTGTGTTATGTCTTCCCTGAAACTCACTTTTCAGTGACAAGAGAATTTTGGCTTCCCTTGGGAGGAATCTGCTGCTCTTGGCAATCAGGAGAAGCTTGAAAACATGACCCCAACCAACGCTAACAAAATCAGGAAACAAAAATCAGCTCAAAATTAAAATGCTTCCAAAACATTGTGTGCCTCTTGCTGAAGGGGACTGCAGCAGATCTGTGCAATCACCTGTCCTGTTGTGGTTTACCTCCAGATTTTGAAGCAAAATGAGCCCTTTCCAGTTTTGCAAACTGAAGATATTTGTTGTGATCTGACCCGCGCTCCCTGTCTGATCCAACGTGAAACATTTTGCTTTGGGGAAGCTTCTTTCATGGTCTGTTCCTCTTCAATGGTGCTGCTGTAAATTGGAAGTGAAAGCAGGATTCAGAGGAAGGTTTGGGCCTCGTTTGCAGAGGGAGGAAGAGGGAGAAGTGTCCCACCCTGTTCTCTCATCTCCCTGTGTGTTCCCCTGCAAAGCCCAGCAGAGGAGGCAGGTGACAAGGGCACGGTTCCCTCCCTTCCTGATCACTGCATCTCTCTCTGCCTGACAGATTTCACCACCCCCTTGGGTACTTTAATTCCTTCTGTAAATTGGAGCCTTTTCACCAGGAGATGCTGGGAGTGATCTGCTCTCAGTACCTGGAGCCCCGGGCATGGCACTGCCTGGAGAACTGGGAAACCTGACTGCAAGTCCCACATCTTGTAAACCTTCATTTCCTTCTGTTTGTGGATAATTAACTGGTTTGTGTTCCTCATAAACCCAGCACAGCCAGATTCCCAACCACCAGACCTCTCAGGCTTGTAAGAATTATTCTTTCATTATACTTTTCCCCCAAAAATCAGGATGTAACAACAAAGGTGACAGAGCAGGAAGCAGGAAGCTCCTTTGGTTTTCCAAAAGAATCCCAAGTGTCAGCTATGGCAGAGAAAAACATCTGAGCCTTTGACAGTGTTAATTATCACAGTTTTGTCAAAACTGGCCTTAAATAATTATTGACTTGTGGTCTTTGACCAGTTGTAGAAGAAGCTTCTCTCCTTTTTCTGTGATTTTTTTTTTTCCTTTAATAGTCTCTTATGTGGGCATAGATGGCCCAGAGCAGTTTATCTGTTGTTTGCTGTGTAGCAACATTCATTCAGGCATATTCAATATAATCTGAAAAGTTTCACTCTGTTTCTTTATTTCCTCATTGACAAGCTTTTGTGATATTTTGGTGAGCCTGCTGCAAAGAAGGAACCACTGCCTTAATTCTAAAGACAGCACTTAGTTGAATTAATTAATTAATTAGTCTTAAAGATGTACGTAAAGTGATCTGTTGATGAGACATCAAGAAATTTCTTCTATAAAAAGAAATTTCTTCCTGTAGAGAGCAGTAGGTTGGGTGGGTGCTTGTATGGACATGGATAAATGCTCTGGTTCAACACAACCACAGATCTTTAAAGACTGAAAAGAATCAGCTTGAAGTTTTGCCATGATCTAAAATAGGTTTGTTCCTGATAACCTTTTTTCTCTTGAGCCTGGCTCTCCTTATGTGTTAGTTGGAAAGTGAATATTGAGGGTGGTAGCTCAGTTGTGTGGGTCTTGCAGCTCCAATTTCAATTTACCTGCCTGCCTTGGCAGCCTTTGGTGCCACATTCAATAAATGGGACTAAAATGGGAAAAATTGACGGAGAGGACAGGGGAAGGATCAGTCTCTGTTTTAACCCATTCTTGTTTCCTCCTCCCTTTTGCTGCAGTTGATGCCTTTTTCTCTGGGTCTAAAATAAGAGCCAGACACCGTTAGAGTGATAAAAGGGGTCCCTTTATGTGAGGATCCTTGGGTGCACCAAATTCGTCAGGTGGAAAATACCGAAGGAGCCGCTCCGTGTGACATGTGTACAGTTTTTATAGATTCTGCAAATCAGCATATCTGGCAAGAACCCCCGAGGAGGAACCTGTCTGATGAAGTAACCCCCCCAGTTCTAGTAACTTCTAGATTCTCCCTCACTTAGGATGAGGTCCAGGCCCTGTTTACAAAAGATGTGATTTCAACCTTGGTTTCTAAGGAGAGCCAGAACAGCACAGAAGTCCTGGAATTGTCTTTCTGCCTAAGAAAATGTTGAAGCTAAGCTGCAATATGAAGCTACAAAGTTACAGATGTATGAGTAAGGGATAGAGGGAATATAAAAGGAAAAAGGAAAAAAAATCAGGGTGACCTGTGGGGTGACCAGTGCCCTTTTTTTGCAGGTACAGCTCAGGGGAGGTGAGGCTGTGGGACACCCGTGCCTGGGACTACACAGCCCCCGTGCTGGCAGCACCTCCAGCCCCGGCTCACGTCTCCTTTGTGAGGATCAACAGCTCCCTGGCTGTGGCTGCCTACGAGGACGGTGAGCAAGCACCACTCTCCTCCCTGTTAAAACAACAACAACGAAAAAAAAAAGGCTTTACAGAAATGAAGCAGCTGTGCTCAGCTTTTTGTGTGCCTGTAATCCTGTGTATCCACACACACACACACACACTTGCTTTTTATGTGAGAAAGTTGGCCAATAACCCTAAATGCATTAGGAGGCATTGGAACACAGCACCCATTAAAACTGAGCTTTAATTCCTACTGGAGCTGCTGCACAAAGCTTGAGTGCCAGGCTGTAGTCCAGCCAAGCTATCTTAAGCAAATAACTTGTTTTGCTATAAAAATATTAAATATTCTTCCACCAGCCTTCTCCTCTGGCCAAAACTCCCTTGGGGTGCTGTGGAGCTTTGTTATGGGGCTGGTGGTAAACTTGGATGTCTGATTAATCCCCATCCCTCTCACTCTTGGCTTGGTGTGTGGATGCACTGAAGTGTTGGTTTGCAGTGCTGGGTTATTATTATATACTTGTATTTAAAGAAATGAAAGCTTTGACCTAATATTTAGTGAAATTCTCATAAAATCCTGGTTGTGTGCATTGTTTTAAATATCCTTAGAGGTTTTCTATAATGGATGACAAGAGCCAGAGACCAACATCTTCTGGATGTGGGAATAGCAATTAAAAAAGTCAGGTTTGGACAGTGCTGGCCAACTGGGATCCTGAACTGAGGGGCTCAGGCACAACTCAACTCCCATCATCTTTCTTTAAAATGTATAATTTAACACTTAAAATGGCTACCTGGGTGTAAATAAAGAATATTTGTAAATTTAGAGAGCTTTCTATTCAATAATGTCTTTGATGCTGGCATTTCCACAGGTGAAAACAAAACAGAGGGTGGATAATCCAAACAAAATCCCTAATCCATATGTTTTATTTTTCAAGTAAACAAAATGCTTTATGTGTTTTAAGATTCTTAACATCCTTAGCTGTTTTTCTAGCTTGGATCATGCCAAAACGGTTTTCTGTGGGTAAAAATTGTTAATAGGCAACATTTCCTGACAACAGCAAATCTGGTGTTATTAATATTATTTACTGGAGTCACAGGAAATTATAACACAGGTTTAAGTGCTGACTTTTTTTCCAGTGTGCCAAACAATGACTAGCAGAGGGTCTTTTGTTTGTTTTCTAGTTTCCCACTGACTAATCTAATAATTTGTCTGGGTTTTTTGCCTGTCATATCCCTTGCTGTCAGTGCTGTGACTGAACTAGTTTGCATAAAGCTCGGCATCTTTTATTCTTTTGGGTGGAAATTTTAATAGGCTCTGTGATATGGCAGTTACTCTGATTTGAGAAGCCTTGGTCAGAATAGATTCGTTTCTATGGGAATAGGGAAATAAAAGACCCATTTTAGCAATGTTTACTAACTGCAAGCCGAAAGCACTCATTTACACTTTGGTGGAGAGAGTTATTTTAAATTTGGGGGAGGGAGCGGACGGCTTTGAAGATAATGTGTTTGATTGTTCTTTGTTGTACTTTTCCAGCTCCCTTTCCTCTTTGTTTGTAAGTTTGACTAACCCAGAGAAACCATCTGCTCGTGTTGGAGGTGGTGCTGTCAGGCAGAGTCTAGACTTCCCTCCCTGGCAGATCCCTGGCTCGTTGCGATAGCATCGGCTCCTCCCGGCCCAGCCGGGCTCCCGCAGCGCTGGCCTTGGCTCCCACCACGGGGAAGGGCTGACAGGCACAGCACTGCTCCTGCAGTCCCTTCCCAGGCTTAGGAAGCAGAGCAAGGAGAGAGGTTTGTCTTCCCAGGATGCCTCCATCCGAAGTGGATTGTAACTCCACGGTGGCGCTGGAGGAAAATGGGGTTGTGGCTCCTGGTGAACGTTCCTGGCAGCACCAGCCTGAGAGAAACAGGCTGCAAGGAGAGGGGAAGGAGGGAGAGATGGATGGGGAGCAAATGAAGTTCCCTGTGCCCGTGCCAGCGCTCAGTGGGGGCACTGGATGTACACCTGGGGCAACGGGACTTGGCAACTCGAGCCACAGTTGTGATTTTTGAATTCCAACCCACTGGCCTCATATTTCTTCTGCCTTGTTTCCTATTGTCAGCACTGGCAGTGCTCCAGTTTGATTTTACCACTAATTGTGTTGCACGTTACCGAACTGAAATGAATCAAATCAAAATGCTTTTCCTGGAGCATTAGATAAAGCAGGCGAGGGTTCTGGGTAATGAGCAGATGCTGCTAATGCAGGGACAGGAGAGGCCTTGCCAGGACTCCATCTGCTCCATGCTTGCCTGCCTTTGGCTGGGAGCCACAGCTTTTGGGAACAGCAGTCTACTCCAGCCATCCCTCTCCCCCCTGTGCTCTGGAGTTTCATGGTTTGACTTGAAAACAATGAGCAGCAACAGGAGAACAGAACTTTTTCATGCTGTCCTTTAAATGCCGTGGCCACCCCCGTGTAGGCCCTGCTGCCCTGCTCGTGCCCCTTTAGACCCACTGTGAGGAGCTGGTGGCACTTCACGAGCTGCAGAGTCACTGCAAGGGGCAGAGGAAGGTGGTGGCTGTGGGGATCAGGAGCGCTCCTGGCTGCTGGCAGGCTCCAGGAGGGGAGTTCTGGCAGCTCTGCTTTTTGGGACTGGAATTCTGTGGGCTTGTCCTTTCTGATGGCCGTAAAGCTGCCTGGGGGTGTTGTCCCTTCTGTGCCCTCTTTACAGAGTGATGGGTTTGGTGCCTTCCCCTGAGTGCCTGGGCATGCTCCAGGAGAGCAGGAACGCTCCAGGCTGGCTGCAGTGAAGGAAAAAGTGTTAAAAGAAAACTGCAGGAGCAGGGAGTGGGATGCGATTTTCCACCCCAGTCATCCCACTCCCCAAGCTAGGAATGAAACAGGGTCTGAGGGACTATCCAGGGATGGTGTCATGTGGAAATCCCTGTTAGAAGGGTGGCGGAGGTAAAATCTGGGAACATTTGGTGGGAACTGGTGTGGTAGTGGTAGTGTGAAGGCAAGGCTCCTATCACTGAAGTGTAATCTCTCACTGCTTTGTACCCTCAGTACCTGCTGGAAGTGAAAATTAAATGTAAAATGCTGGTTAATGAACTAATAGCTTGTACTAAGGTTAAATTGGCTCCTCTGTCTAGAAGTGGTTTTGGGGAAAACTCACAATTCACAATAAGAAATTTTGATACTCCAGGCTGGTGCTCATTTGTACCAATGTTTTTGTATACTGCTTGTACTTCATAGAGAGATGATATAGCTGAAAATTATAAGGAAATAAATTAATGTTCTCACTTTGGAATAAAAAAACCCCACCTGTAAGGAGCCACAGAATCACAGAATACCCTGAGCTGGAAGGGACCCGCAAGGATCATCGTGTCCAAGTGTTTTCAAAAGGTAAAACAGAATTTTATTTTGTTCAAATCAAGGTAGAAGTGTCAAGACCACAATTTTGAAACAGGACAAACATCATGGAGATGATGTGAATTCAGCAGCTTGTGGCCTTCCCACGCAGTTGTATTTAAAAGCTGAAGTGAATGAGCGTGAGAACCATGAGCACGTTTGGATTCCCTGCTCCAGCACAGACAAAATTCTGGTTTTTTAAATTTTTTTTTTGCAGACAATGCACATGTAAATTGCTTTACATCTTTTCCAGAGCTGGCAGCAGCCACCAACTGACAGCAAATGCTGGTTTTAACATGAAAGAGTTGATGCAATGGGTCTTTGGGATCTGAACTGGGATCTTCCACACCCAGATCCAGCCCTCCCATCCCAAGCTCCTGGAGCAGGCAGCTCAGCTGGGCAGTGCCCTGTGCTGTGCCCAGCTCAGGAGGGGCTCAGACAGCCTCTGTGACACTGCCAGACACAGCCAGGATAATATTTACAAATGAGATTTAACTCTGTTTGCCTCTGTGTTTGTGCTGCCTTTCACTGTCAGAGGCTTAGAGGATTTTATAGGAAAAGAGATACTTGGTTTTGGTTAATTTTGTAGCAAATCAGTTGCCTGTAAAGCAGAGAGAAAACTGTGTGAGAATAGATGTAAAAGCTGCTTTTTCAGGATGTCTTTTGTGCTCCCAGCACTGCTGATGGAGAGAGAGGAGCCTCCAGCCACCCACCTTTGACACTGCAAGAGCTGGGTAAGGGGCTGATGCTCCCGAAATTTGGAGTTCAGTCAGGGTCAGCACTGCACTCTCTGAGGCACAACAGGCTCGTCCTCAATGTTTTCTCCAGATACCTTCCAGTCTGGAGTGAATGACAATAAATAGACCTTTCATCAGGCCACAATTCAATAATAGATTGGGTTGAAAGTTGAATTCTTTGTAAAACCTGGGGCAGAGTGATAAACAAGGCTGGTGCAGTGATTGTCATGTCAAGTGTCAGCATTACACCATCAGCAGCAGCTTCTAGCACTTGTTTTCTTGAGCTTTCGAGCTTTCTCATAGTTCTAAGTAATTTTGGGGAGTTTCAGGTGGAGTTCAGTTGAAATAATCACAATTATGGTGCAGATTTTAGCGTGCTGTGAAAGTGCTGCTTAGAATTTTGATTTAACGACCTTCTAACACTTTTAAGATTTCAGTATTAAAAAGATTAAAAGGAGAGAACGTGTGGTTGCAACCTTAACTTCACCTCAGCAGAGGAATTGCTTTGGAAATGAGGCGCTGGGCAGTGCTGGAGGCAGGAAGACAGACTGTGGAGAGCAGTGATCTCATCTGCACTGCTAAATCTTAGCCTGATTTTTTTTATGCTGCCACACTAATAACCTGAACTGGAATGGTGTAGGTTTTTTGCTCTTACCCAAACATGATTGACTGTTGCAAAGACTTGCACACCCATAAATACATTTTCTGTTTCTGCAGTGAAATGCAGAATATTCTGAGCAGCACTTTTAGCCCTCACAGCAGCTTTACCTTTTTATAAATCCAGTGGAGTGTTTGCTTTTTCTGTTTTCCTTCTGTCATGATCCTTGTGAGTCCCTTCCAACTCTTTAAACTCTCCTTGTTACTCTTTACTTTGTGCTCCTTCATTATGTGTGAATTTGTGACCTTACAAGTCACTTTTTTTTTAATATTACCAGGAATGTATTGCCCATATTGTGTATCAGATGTTGCACACACTGTTTGCCTGGTTAAAATCTTTTATTTTGGACAGATTTTGCTATTGAACATCTGGTTAAAAAAATAAAAGTACCTGTCTTGAAACAATTTTATTATTGCATGAGCCATTTTCACAGTTGGCTCTTTTTGTCATGCTTGAGATGCAGCAGCAGCAGCAGCAATAATAATAATAATAATAATAATGGATTTGTTGCCCAAAATTAGAGAGCAAAACCCTGAGCTCTGAGTTTCCCAGTTTGCTCCTGTGGTCAGAATATTTTTTTATTTTGCAGAACTCTCATCCATTTAGACACTGTTAAACCCAGTGAAATGCTCATCACAGAGATGTGTAAACAAAAGGCTTCACTGGAAGCAAATCAGCCTCTCTTTTCCCCCTTCATGAACCTGGTCTTTAATTGGGATAAATGTTCTGCTGAACAAAAATTGAAAATCCTCCTGCTTGGAGGAGTCTGGCAGCCAAACCCGTGGTCTGACACAAAAGTCCAGTTCTAACACCCGTGACCTGATATCACTTTATCACTGATGGGGGGTTTTTTTGGCTGCTTCAATCATCTCTCCTGGAGATGAGGCTTCCCCATCCCTTTGTTTTAGGGAAGAGGTGCCTCAGCTCAGCCCTGCCGTGGGATGGAGCCTTCCATTCCATTTGAATTTGTTAACTGGTTTTGAGCTGAGTGTGTGCAACCAGTCTGTTTTGCAAACCCAGTTCAGCAGTTATTTACCTTTCAAGCAATTAACATAATTACCATTATGCTAAGAAGTAATTTTGGGAAGTTCTGCTCTGAGCCCTTACGGCTCCGTCGGGACAGTTTTAGTCGGGACTTATCTTTCTGATGGAGGCCTAATTGCAGTTTTGGCTTTGTGTAAACAAACAGAGGCGGCTAATTGTTTAGGCAAATAGCAGATTAATTTAAATATTCATCCCTAATAAAACAAAAATGGTCCCCATTATGGTACTCATTCCCATGGTGAGGAATATAAATATTCAGTGGGAGTGCCATTAGACAAGGATCTTAAGGATTATCTGCATTATTTCACATCGGTAGCACTTTCCAGATACCAAATAATCTTTACAAAAGCTAACATAAATCAATTTAAACTCATTTAGCTACCATTTCACTATGTGCAGTTTCATTACCACACTCTTGCTTCACCTCCTCTGGGACTGGGGAGGAGTGTTTGCAGACTGGCAGTGGTGCCCATCCACAGCTGTCTGTCAGGGCTTTTATGTCTCCTTCTGAAGAAGAGCTGCCATTAATCATTTCATCATTAACGTGCTCCACTGGAAGGGAGCTTCTCCAGCCCTGCCTGTCACGTTGGAAGATTGCTTCTCCTTAATTCAGTGCAAAGGTGGCCCAGAAGGCTCCAATTCCCTTCTGTTCCCTCCTGATTGCCTCAGGTTGCTCTTACTCAGATTATGATGCTTTTAAATAGAGAACTGGAGAGCCAGACTGGCAAAAATGCAATTACAAATATGTTGTCTTTTGATTTTGCACTCTTTTATTCTCTAGGACTTGTATTCTTTAGCTTTTCTCTGTGGTCACCAGGTACAGGGCCCAGGGAACAGCTGGAGCTGGGCTGGGGAGGTTTAGGGTGGATTTTCGGGAAAGGTTCTTCCTCCAGAGGGTGCTGGGCACTGCCCAGGTTCCCCAGGGAATGGGCATGGCCCCGAGGCTGCCAGAGCTCCAGGAGTGTTTGGAAAAGGCTCCCAGGGACAGGGTGGGATTGTTGGGGTGTCTGTGCAGAGCCAGGAGCTGGATCCATGATCCTGGTGGGTCCCTTCCCACACAGGATATTCTGTGATTCTGTGAATTGTGCAGCAGAGTGACTCAAAATTGGAGTGTGGGTTTTTCCTTGCTGGTTTTGCGGTAATTGGGGGCCTGTCTGTGATAGAACAAAAGTTCAGGTGTCTGTTTAAATCTGATCTCCAAATATGGAAACGTGAGAAAAGTCAAAGAGTCTTCCTCAAGGTAGATACCAATGTTACTGGAAAGTCAATAATTGGGAATTAGGCACAGAGAGCAACAGAGCCTGGAGTCACAGGATCCCAGATGGGTTTGGGTTGGAAGGGACAAGCCCATCCAGTGCCACCCCTGCCATGGGCAGGGACACCTTCCACTGTCCCAGGCTGCTCCAAGCCCCAATGTCCAGCCTGGCCTTGGGCACTGCCAGGGATCCAGGGGCAGCCACAGCTTCTCTGGGCACCCTGTGCCAGGGCCTCCCCACCCTCCCACGGAACAATTCCTTCCCAATATCTATACATCCTCTCCTTCAGCTGCAGGCCAGAGCATGTGAATTTTCCTCAGAACCTGTTCCGTGGCTGGAGGAACCACAGCATCCTGAAGTTCAGCTTTCCAGCCCTCATCTCTTTCCTGTTTATTCCCTTTTTTCCACCGATTGATTTGCAGCTGTTTCAACGCTCTTTGAAAGTTGTCTCAGGGCCTGAGCTGACCCCCAGTGACCATTTCTGCCCGTTTTCCCGTGTGCAGGGTCTGTCAGTGTTTGGAGCCTGCTGTTTGGGCAGGAGCCCATCCATCACTTCCAGCACAACCAGCGGATCCAGGCCTTGGCCCTGGCCCCGGGCGGCACCGCGGTGGCCACGGCGTCCGGCTTCGAGGTCAAGGTGGAGAACCCCGACGACAGAGGGTTCTGGCAAACCCCAGCAACATTTGAAATCCAGAAACTGGTGAGTCTCCAGGCTGCTCTGCTTCTTTCCAGGAGCTCCTGATCCACTAATTATTTTTGGTAGGGTTAAGGTGGATCTTGTAAAAGTCTTCCAGCTTGAATGAAATAAGGGTGTTATCAGCTCAAGGCTCTGACTTTGGAGCAGGTGAAGGGATGAGCCTCCCATCCCTGAAGAGCAAGGGTGAAATGCTGGCTTAAACTAGGAGTGAAAATGAGCACAAGTCCATATGGTGCAGGAGGTTGGCTGGGTTTAATTTTTTTTGTCAACAGTAAACTAAGTTGGCTCATTTTGTAAATCAGTTTTCTCGCGTAGAATTGGAGCTAAAACTCCAGGTCCCATTCCAGATCCACACTATCTGATTAATTCTGAGGCAGGATATTGCAGGCAGCCTAATAGTGTCACTTGTGAAGCTGTAACTACTCATGCAGCTCCTTTAGGTTGCACCTTCTGTCACTGAAGTTTTGAGAGTTGTAATTAAAACTCATTCTCTGGAGTTTTATGTTGTCTCAGAGTATCAGCATTTGTTTGGAAGGGGAAGGAAGTGTGTAGGAATAATTGAGTCTTGCTGCCTCTCTCCTGTAGGAGGAAGCTGTGCCGTTAAAGGAGGTGAAGTGATTTAAATCACTCCTCATTAATCCCCTCTCCAAAGCTAAGTCAGTCTTACAGTTCAGAAACAAACCTGGTACTTGGTCTTTGTGTGGAATTAATCCATTACTGAGGTGATTCAGGACACACGAGTAGTTTGTTCAGTTCAGCATGTGGCAGTAGTGATGCAAAAGAATTTTTGACTGTATTAAAAAGTCTGCTTTTTTTAGGTCAACTTCCTTAATCTGGTTCCAGATGTCACGGGGAGCCCGGTGGCAGTGGCAGCTGCAGAGGACATTGTCTATCTCCTGAAAGCAGAAGATCCTGGCAGAATCCTGCACTCAGTCTATGGTCAGCCTGTCACCTGCCTGGATGTGTCTGCTCGTGAAGCAGCCTTTGGCATCAAAACCTTTGGCTGGTTACTGAATGAGCCCAACCAGGTATTGTAATTATTTTTTGGTAAGATTTTTCTGCCTTTGTAATTAAGGAAAAAAGAGTCAATGCTGAGGACTTCTTTCCCTGTTCTCCAGCATTTGGCAATAGATGGAAGATACGACTTTAATGCAATAATCTGATGCTTCTACATGTTCTTGTTGTGGGCTGAAGTGAGGGATTGTTCAGCCAACAGAGTTCACTTTGCAACCTCTGCTCCTCAGCAAGGCCCAACTCAGTTTATGCTGCATCAATGGCAGCGGGGGGAACTTTTCTCAAAAAACCCACCTAAAAACCCCGATAAACAACCCAAAAGCCCAGAGCATCCCTCAGCCTTCCTGAGCAGTGTCAGGCAAACGAGCACCCTTGGGAGGAGGATGCTCTTAGTGTTGTGCTCCTGAGTATTTGACCAAGCTGTGAAGAGATCTGTTTCCAGGTGCCTTGGGAAGAGTTCCTGTCCCTTTCCTGCATCTTGCCTCCCTTTTCCACTCCTGTTTCATTCCATTTTTGTGTTACACTTGAGGCTGTCAGCAGTGAGGGAAAGAGGGTGCTTCAGGCAGGTGGAGAAGGAGGCAGGAGGGGAACACCCAAGAGAAAGGAGCTGTGGTCTGTGGTGTAAAAATGCAGGATATGCCTTGGCAAGTGATTGGAATGGGAAAGCTTTATTTAGGACTTGCTCTGTTAGGAATAAACGTGTCCAGCTGCGTCTCACTCCCCTCTAAATTCCCATTCACCATAAATACCTCGAGGGCTGAGATGCCACGAGCTGTGCTCTCTTTATTAATTCCTTTGCTGTCCTAATCCAGCTCTTTCCCCTCCAGAGGGGGGAGGTCAGGAGGTAAAATTGCCTCATTTTGGGGGCATTACCCCAGTGATCACTTCTGTGCCTGGTAAAGGAAGAGAGAAACCTCCCCAGGCCCCGAGTGCCGCCCAGCAAAGCCGGACATCTTTCCTAATTTAGTCCTGAACTCCCTGGCTCTTGCTGGCAGATTGGATTAAGCCTGGTGCATCCTAATCAGGGATATGGGCCCAGACGGCCGGGGGGGCGTGACAAGGACACTGCCTTGGCACTGCTGCTCCAGCTGACATCACGCTGGAAATTAATTACTGATGTCTCTTATGATAATTAGCGGCCTCGCGCAGACGTGAAGGGACTTTGCAGTGGCTGATTACCCTGGTCACACGGTGACAGCCTGGCTTTGGGAGCGCTCTCCGTCCTGGAAGTGGAATCCTGGAGGATTCCAGCCCTCTTGGCTGCTGCCTGTGTTCCTCCCCAGTTTGGGGTTTTCTTTGTTTTCCTCTGGATGATCATTTTTCTTCTCGCAGTCCCTGCCTAGTAACCTGCTTCCTGATGAAAACACTTAGGGAAACCATCTTTCCCCTCCCACTCCCTTTTTTTAAAAATCATTTTCTAATTTTAGCCACGTTTGACAGCAGAGCCGAGATCTGAGGCATACATTTTGTGGGAACTTTTATGTTGGAGAGGAGGAAAACATCAAATCCGTGGCCTAGACTTGGCTCCTGTCAGATGAGAGACACCCGTGCAGGAGGGAGGGAAGAACAGAAATGCTTCATCCCTGAGAAGTTCAGCTTTCACTGTAGTAGCACCAGACAACCCAAATATGCTGCTGTTTCTTGAAAGTTCTTCTGCTTTAGTGCTCCTGGAGCTCTTTTGTTAAGTTCAGCTACGAAAGATTTTGTTGTTTCAGCTCTGTTAACTCAATATGAAATCTGTTATTTCCCTTAAATTCTAAATTCTGACATCTGTGTTCCCATCTAGGCTTGTCTAGGGCTAATCAAATAGCCCAGATAATGACCCACAGGGGAAATCCTTATTGCCAGGGCATGCAGGGGACATTCCTGGAGGGATGATGTCAGGCCAGTGACACATTCCCCGTGTCAGGCAGTTGTGATCACAGCGCTGCTGCAGCACCACCAAGGCTGGGCAGTCACCTGTTGGAATTTGGGGTTTAAACACCATGGTTGAGATGAAATCCACAGATTGGCTTTGGTCCTCTTCGTGTCAGGATCTAAACCTCGTAAGGAGGTAGCAGGATGAATGTTAGGCTCAACTTCATCTGATTTCTGATGCAATCTGGACCTGGCTGAAGCTCTTCTCGTACCTGGTGCATTTATAACCTTCCCTGAATCTGCTGTCAGGTAAGTCTGGTTTCCTGCTGTAGTTCAGATGAGCTTTGTGGGTTATTTCTATGAAATTTAGAGGTGTTTGTTCTCCTGAGATGGGGGGGAAACCCTCAAACACAACTTCCTGCTGTATTTCAAATTCTGTTCAAAATTTTTAACATACTCAGCAGTTCCTGGGGATATGAGATAATGAACAAAGGAGGATTTTGGGGTTTTTCCACCCAAGAAGCTTCATACAGCATGCATGAGAATTTTTATTACAGATATTATCAGGCACAGTTCAGTTGTGAGTGGCTGGAAGTGACCTTAAAGCTCATCCCATTGCATCCCTGCCATGGGCAGGGACACCTTCCACTGTCCCAGGTTACTCCAAGCCCCATCCAGCCTGGCCTTGGACACTTCAGGGATCCAGGGGCAGCCCCAACTTCTCTGGGCAACAATAAATAATCCTTTAATTTGAGTTTCATACTTTACAGTCATTTTTGGATGTTATATTTAGGTCATAGCTTCTTTACAGGAGCTTTTACATCTCTTTTACACCTTATTTTAACTAAAATCCTTCTGACTGAGAAGCTGCGTCGTCTTTTCTGATGTCCAATGTCTTCAGTTCTCACGGAGTTCCAAAGACTTCCATCTTTTTAATCTTGGTTTTTCTTGTTTAAAAAATGTAGGTTTTTTCACTTCTGTTAGCCTCCATGACCCTTGTGAATAGCCCAGTGTTCAGCAGATTCATCTTTATGAACTCTTGGTTTCATACCAGTAGAAGGGCAGGGCTTGCTGGTGACTGAACAGATGGAACTTGCCCAAGTGTCTCTCTTTGACAAGCTGTGCAGGGTGTTAGCAGATCTTTGGAGGTGTTGAAAGGTGTTTTAAATACCTTTTTCTTTATAAACTCTTTGGTACCACGTCAGACAGGCAGAACTCTCTGAGGAACTGAGCAGTGTTGGCCACTGCAAGAAGAAGAGACCAGCAGAGAATCCAGAGCTTTCCCTTGTCTAAATTCTGCATGATTTATTGATCAAACCCTCTAAATGACCAGGAACAATTTTGCAAAGTTAAATAAATGAATAAAAAACTAAATAAAAATAAATAAATCCCTTTCTATTGGCTGACATTAAGGACATTCAGCTTCTTCCCCCTGTTTGTACAATAGTGTGAGTGCCTCAGAATTGGCACGGCAGCTTAGGTAGGTGCCTCAGGTTTGGAAAATACAGCTGGTGGGATGTGGCATGAATATTCCAAGTGATGAAACCAAGGGAATTAATTCAGTTTTCAAGGTTCAGCTTTGCCACCCTTCTCCTGAGGTTTGGGAGAACCTGTCCCTGGGCAGGAGGGAGTTTTTGAGTGCATGGGTGTTTCGATGGGTAAACACAACATCCTCCCCCTGGGCCCTGGAGCTCTCAGCCCAGGCTTCAGCCACGAGTCAAACGAGCCTGGTGACCCCACTGCAGGTCCTAGCAGACATCTGCCCACATCCCAGCCCCATCCCAGGCTGGCAGAGCCCCGGGGGCTGGCAGTGCCCAGGGCTGCAGGTGCGTTGGCAGCGCCAGCGCAACGCTTGGCTCCCCTGCTTGCCACCAGCCTGGAGCCTCGCTCTGCAACTCCAGGCACAGGAAAACTTCAAAGGGAAAAGCAAACTCCACTTGTCTTTAGCTCTGTGTGTGACTTGTGCAGCAGGTGTTGGATGGGGAGGAGCAGGGAGCTGCTTTTCCTGCTGGATTTGCCGGGAGCTGTTGGGGCTCTGGTGGTTTTGGGTTTTCAGGCATTGCCCAGCGCAGGCGTCTGCCAGGGAAGAGTCACCTTTAGGATGGCATGAAAGTCAATTTTCCACATGCTCAGAGAAGTACTCGTGTTCCCAGCTCCCCACAATGACTTATATCTGGCAAGAACTTGCAAAATAGTCTCTCTGGCTGATAGTCAAAAATTACATCATATTGGAGTAAACTGCTTTTAAATCAAACATCCATTATTCATGGATATTAACTGCTTTTTTTTTATTTATTTATTTTTTTAACTCGCTGTTTTGTGTTTGATTTACTCTTTTTCTTCCTCTCTGATTGTCTGTCTGTCTCCCTCAGCTGCTCCTTTTAAATCTTAGCTCATCTTGAAATTTATGGAGCCAGAACACTTATCTGTGTGCACCAGTATCAGCGTGCTGACCTTGCATTTGTTAAAAGTCAAATTGTTTTTGTTGTTGTTGCAGTGTTATGTGCCATATTTACAGTAGGCAATCCAATACATTTGCACTGGGAAACTGTGCCCCTGGGGCTTGTAAACTTTAAAAATATTCTTTTTTTTCCACATCACTTTAGAAATAAAATCCAAACTTGCAGCAGTGTGTACCATATGTTGTCTTTAATTTGATGAGTTCCCCCACAAATGCATATCCCTGCTTTTGTAGGTACCCTCTGGATTGGATGGGTTTGACCTGAGCAGAAACCAGATTCCTTTTTATTTATGGTGGACTTGGAATTTCATGACCCCTTTTTTTGTTGGCAATATTTGTGTGTATTCAGGCAATGTTTTTTCCAATTGGCAGAGGGCTGGACAGAAGGAAAGGGGGAGAAACATAATCTGAAAATAAATGTAAATTCTGTTCTCAGGCTTGCTGCTTGATCCTCTGCCATTCTGAGCAACCCAGGGTGATTTTATTTTAGTTAAAATGACAGTAACCTCAATCCTGGACAGTTCTTTCTGAAAAAGTAGTTCTTTAATGTATCCTGTGTGTTGTTCAGTGAGGAAAAGGATGTAGGGTTTGAGTGTGGTTCTGCAATATGCTTTTTGCTGATATTTACGATCCTCCCTCCAATACTTCATGGAAATCAGAACCAGATATGCCCCACACACACAGAGGGATTCACCCAGTTCTGAGACACAACTTGGTCTCCACTGCTGCTGCTGTGGGCAGGAGGCAGGAATGGGATGGAAAGGGAGAGCAGCTCTTCCCCAGAGCAGCCGTGTGCTGGCCCCCAGCCAGGACAGTGGGATGGACACCCCGGCTCTTGTTGAAAGTACCACAGGCTCTTTGATAACAAGTGCTCAGGGATTTGTTGTTTTAATGTTCCATCCAAAAAAGACATCTCCAACAACACAGCATCCCAAAGCACCTGCTGGGGTTTTGGACACGCATGGAAGAGTTCCATCAGCAGTGTTTCCTTCAGTTCCTTGGTTTTTCTTGGAAGTGTCTCAAGCAGAGTGCATCGACCACGCTTGACCTCGCTTAGCTGCGAGCCGTAACAAAGCTCACAGCTCAGCTCCTCTGGCTCCAGAGCCTTTAATTCTTTGGGAATTAATTTCAGGCGTCTTTCATGAGTTCTTGGACAGCATTTAAAGAGAGTTCCCTGTCCCCAGTGCTCTGTAGTTCCGTGCAGAACGGTGACTTTTCCTTTCTTCCCATGCCTGGGCTCACGAATTTGCCGTTCCCGGCGCATCCCTCCCTGAAGAGCGGCCACGGGTTGAGCCGTGCCCGAGTCACCCAGTAAAGAGGGGAATTAGTCTAATGCACTGCCTTAACGAAGGGGAGAGCATGGGCATGAATAATTAATACCCCCAGTCTGTGGCAAAGGGCTAAAATGAAGTCCCATTTGCTCAGCCTTATTAAAAGAGAGAGAGAGAGAGGGAGGGATGGTAAAGGTCGTTAAGGGACTTGTAACAGGGAAAGAATTGCCTCGGAGATGGATAATGTGTTTTCTAATCTCTGTGGTCTTTAACTAAACAGAATGCTGGAGGTACTCTGGCTATTCCTGGCTTGTTGAATTATTGAGCATTCAGGGAGATTGCCTGGCTCTTGGCCAACAACTTGGACTTTTCATTTGGCCGGTGTTAATAGGTGACACTTTTTCTTTGGGGCGTTGGGTCCCGGTGCCGGCTGCACGGGGTCTTCAATGCTTCTCCTCCCTGAGATCCCAGAGGGAACGGGGCTGCTCGTTAGTGTGTTATCCCAGGGTTCTTCATTTCACACCCAAATGCTCTTGGTTCACTTCCCTCAGCTCGGTACCTATTAGGTCACTGGGCTTGGGTGTCCATTATAGGATTATAAATACCTTTAAAAGGGTAATCCCTTTGCAGTGTGCATTATAGGATTATAAACCTCCCAGAGATCTTATGCTTTGTCTGCCCTTTAACACACAGGCCCTTATTTCAAGTCCCTATTGACCAGGTATTTCCATTCTCTCTCCTTGGCCTTTGTAAGGAAAATCCTTCTTGCCTTGGGATATTGCAGGAGAGCTCATCAGACGTGTTCCAGCAACTTCACAATTGTCATCAGTGTCCTTTTAAACCCCTGTCTCCAGGAAATTATTACTCAGACTTAAGCATTCTGAGTGCTTTTAGCTTCTTTACTTATCAGCTGGTCAGGATAAGGGTTTGAAATTCATTTGCAGGTCATAAAACTGCTCAAGACAGGTTGAATTTCGAGACAGGCAGAACCTGGATACTGAAAATCACAAAGAGACTCTTCCAATGATGGGTCTAATTGGTTAGAAAGACATCTGTGCATGATAAAATTTAAAATAAATTTTATTTTAGCCATCAGTCCTGTTACTGATTGATAAAATAAACAATCTTTAAAAGAACAGAGACGGACATGAGGAGAGAAGGAATTGAAAGGAGGTAGGAGAAGATGATAAAAGCTTTCCCTCCGTTTTTGTGGGTGTGTACCTGTATTTTTTTTACAGATTCTGAGATGCAAACACTTTAAATTGGTGGCCACCTGCAAGTTTAGTGAGGAGAAATAAGTAAATTTTTCCAGCCGGCGTTACCTGTGAGCTTTGCCACAGGGCTGCAGGCAGGAGAAGGTGTAACATGGGAAACAGGGGAATCTTTCAAGGCTGCGTGGAAGTAATTTTTCATTCCAGCCTTTCGTGGCCATGACTGGATGTTCAAGTGTATATCCTCTGTTTATAGCATAGATGGGAGCTCTGGTCATTTAGATAAATTAATACTTCATGGATGTTCACTGCAAGTATCAGCCCCAGGGGACTTTTAAGAAAGCAGCTTTTGGCCCTCTCCCCTCTGGAGTTTTAACATCCAGCTGGGAAGGGCTCAAATGGGAGCTGGAATGCATCGCTCCTGACCCCTTCATTTATTGTTCTGAAGCTGGATTCAGCAGTTTATTGACTTTGTCTTTTGTTCCAAACTTTCCAAGGAGAAGTTTTGGTTGCCAGGCACAGATATTAATTTCCTTTGCACTGAGAACTCTTCGAGGCGCCTTTGCCAGAACATCATTATCTGTGGGTTTGGTTACTGAGCTGTTGGGAGCTGGGCTGAAGTGAGAACAGGCTGTAAACTGGTTTCTACCTCAAACACTGACATTTCCATGCAGTTCATAACAGCTTTTTCCATGGGCTGGAAGTTTAAATTAATTTGTTTCAAAATTTAACTTTTATGTCCTGAATTTCCCTACAAAGGTCATCTTTGCTCTGGCTTTTTGGGTCGTAAGGATGAAAAATGCCATGGTTTTTTGAGACAACTTCACAAAGAACTAATTGAGAGATTATAAATCTTAGGAACACCTAAGGAAGTTGGATGTGAATGTGCTGATCCTGATGGGGAGCTGAAATATGTCTGAATTTGCTTGGTCTTTAGTTGGGAGAAATGGCAGGTGGAGGAAACCTCCAAATTCTTTGCCTCTCTTTGCCCTGTTCTTCGAGATCTTTAAAGCTTCACTTTGGTTGCCCAGAGGCCTCCATCACAAAAGGCTCCTCTCTTGCTCTCTTAATGCAACTTCCAGATCTCTAAAATGGCACAGATAGGACATGAAAGGCCAGGCAGCATCAGTGCTGCTGTTCTGGCAAATGTTGAAATAATACATCCAGATAGTGCAATATTTATTAAGCTGCACGTGGCTATAATCAGCAGATTAGAAATAAAGAATATTGATGTGACGTTGACGTGGCCATGCTAGTGTTGCTATGGAAGCTGTAGGGTTTTTCTGATGTTTTAAATATCATTAACTCTTTTCATGGTCACAAGGTTTCTTTTAATTGAGACGAGCATCACCATGAAATTTAATCATGTTTATGAAGTTATATAAGACCAGGTGCAGCGCTGAGCTCCGCTGGGCTTTGACCAGTGCATTTTTCTGTTTCTAAAAATACTTGTTCTCCTAAATTGAAAGGCCCAAGTAGACACATCTGATCTGGCCCCACAGGCAGGACAGCAAACGTGATTAAACTGATTGAGGAGAGGAGTGGGAAGGGACGGGGAACAACTCGTGCTTCTCATCCAGGCTCTGGTTGAATCATCTCGGATGCTGCCTAAAATCAGAGTTGTTTTTCTGCCTTTCCCATCTGAGCTGACACTTCAGATGTGACATTTCTCTGTGTGTGTGAGGGTACCACAGCAGGGCCGTGGTCAGCTCTGCTCTGCAGTTCCTGCTGCCCTTGCCTGGAGCTGCCTCTCACTGTCCATCTGTCCAAACCTCCTCAGGGTTGGTGCTGTTTGCTTTTACTGCTCTCTCAAATGTTAGAATTGGTGAGGAAACTCTTTGCTTTTCCTGTGAGCCTGGAAGATTGTCCTGTGTGGTTTGCCTGGGAGCTGTACCTGGCCATTCTGGTGGTGAATCCCTGCTGGATCCCACTGGGAAACTGGAATTCCTTATTCCTGAGGGTGTCATTGCCTTTCTTCACAGGGGTAGCTCTGTGTCCTGGTTCTGTTTTACACATCAAGCAGCAGCTCCTGCAGAACTCCTCTGGTGGTCACAGCTGCAGCAAAACGTCACCGTGGTGCTCCTGCTCAATCCATGTGGTGTTTTATTCTCTTTCTGCCAGATCCTTCTTTACAACCTGGAAACCAACCAGTGTGTGAGCAAGGTGGGCAACTCCTTAGGTGACTTCTCGTGTGTCAACCTCCACAGCAGTCCCCCCAACATGCTGGTGGCAGGCAACAAGGACAGAAGGTAGGTGCTCCCCATCTCCAGCTTCCTGTCCTACATCTGGCCCTGCTGGAATTGCTTTGTCCTCTGGTGTTTCCATGAAGTTGAGGAACAAACTATTAGGTAATAGTTGGATGTGGCTGTCAGTGTGCTTTGTGTGGGGGAGCTCCATGGGAAGAGGAGCTCTCGGAGCCATTTGGTGGATGCAGTTGGTGCACAGCCCAGCGAGACCACTTGGAATATCTTCCACTTCCCCGCCGCCACCCGCAAAATGAGTTTGGCATTTAAAAGCTCACTTTCTGATATTAAAAAAATAACCTAAGGGATGAATCATGTAGGATGAGATGGGCCCGGCTGCCAAATGATGTCAAGAGTGTATTTCGGAACACTGTGATGTCCCTCAGGTGACAGGGAAAAAAAAGAGACTTCCATATGAACAGATTCCAGCTTCTATTTAGCTGATTAGCAGCTTTCTCTTTAACTCCTTGGCTTGGGGAGTAGGATTTTCCCTGCTCAGTGTCTGGTGCCAGGAATGGACGCGCTGGGAACAGGCAGCGCGAAAGGATTAAAGTGCTTAAAAAGACCCTCTGAGTCCAATTTTTAGATTTCCTTTTTTTGGCGAGTCGTTTGTGGGGTCTGATCCAGTGCACCAAAGGAGATGTGGGATGGCCAGGAGCCAGTCTCTAATGGCTCCTGCTTCCTTCCCTCCTCCTTTCCACACTGGGCACCAGGCTGCAGGTGGTGCTCTGCTCTGGGGCTGGGATCAGATTGGAAGGCGGGTACTTCCCTCTGCCAAATCCCAGACCTCCGTCCCGCCAGTGCAGCAGCTTGCAAAAATGATTATTTTGTCAAACAGCTTTTTTTTTTTCTTCCCGGTGAATAGGGAGTGCAAGCAAAGCTCACACTTTCTCAGCAAGGAGGAGAAAGGAAATAGCTGAAGTTTGACAAGTGGAATTGAATCCCTGGGAGGTTTTTCCCTCTAAAAGCAGATAATTGATTTTCCAAAGCACCCCAGTAAAGCTACCTCCAGTTTTGATCTCCTGCACGATGATGGGAGAGGAGCTGGAGTTGATATCCCTGCCCTTTATAGAGATGTAGTAGATGTGCCTTTCCCCTCCAGAAAGCTTTTGGGGTTTTCATCTCAAGCACTGACTGAGTTCAAGGGGTTGGATGTCACGAAAATGGCAAGAAGTCAGAGATTTATAGTTGGGAAGACAGGTTTGGCATCCAGGAGGCAGGAGCAGAGTATCCTAGAGGTGAGCTCTTCCTGTGCTGCTGCAGGAAGGTGCTGGGCATCCACAGGTGGAACGAGACTGGAATCCCCACATCCCATGGTATGGAGTGAGCTTATCAAACAGAGACCTCCCCACCTGGCAGTTCAGACTGCTGCTGGCCAGAGGGAACACTTACTGCTTTAATTAAATGCAGCAATTTCCCAATTTCACTTGAATCTGCTCTTCTTTTACCCAAAGCCCCAACTTTGAAAAGTAACACTCACGAAATGGTTTTGGTAGGACCAAAATCATTACCAAAATGATTTGGTAAAATCTGCCTTTCCATCCGAAATTCCTGCTGAAGCACTGCTGATTGATTTGATTCCTGAGCTGTGCTTTGCTCTGGCAAGAGGCCTCCCAGCAGGGAGCGTGTGCTGATCCTGCTTTTCCTTGGTGCAAGCTGGGGTGGTGAGGAGCGTGGGGAAAGCAAGCATATGGCAAACCCAGGAAGGTGTGGATGCACACGTGTTCCACGCTCTCCTGAAGGCCAGGAGCTCACTCCCAAGGTGCTCTAACAGGAGGGCCCAAGCCTGGCCACCAGAACACCTCCCTGGAGCTGGGACGAGTCCGAAGTGCCCTCACTGAGCCCAGCTGTCCAGGCAGGAGGTGCTGGGCCAGGTCTGTTGCAGCATCACGTGGGATTGGCAAAACGCTGTTCCTTTTTTTTCTTTAAGCACATCTGAGCAGCACAAGTGTGCCTCTGGCTCTTGCAGGGCTGTGCCAGTGTGGGCAGCTGCCTGAAAGCTGGGTGCTTGCTCGTGGAATGAGCAGGGCTCGCTCAGGTCTTGGCTCCCAGCTGTGCTCCCCAAACAGGAGCAGCTTTGGCTGTTGTGAGAACACACCCAGGACATCAGGGAGAGCTCCAGGAGTGAGCCCTGATCCAAACACCCCATCCTTTCCCAGAGCTCAGCCCCAGTCTGCAGCCAGAGCTCCTCTCTGCTGGAGCTGGGGGAAGCGAGAAGTCCTTGCCACCCTCGCACTGTGGGCCGGGCTGCTCCACGCAGAGCGTGCTCCTCGCCCTGCTCCAGCCTGTCTCCCTGCGTCTCAGATGGATGCTGCTCTGCTGGAGCTCTGGACTCTTCTGCTGCCTGTTCTCTCCGTCCCTGAAATGTGTTATTTGTAAAATCATATGATGCAATCTCTGTTGGAGAAGGGGAAAGGAAGGACTTGCAGCACCATTAGGATCCTAGCAGGGGTATGGAATGAAGCACAGTTAATGTGTTGGAACAAGTGTGTTTTGGCCTTTTCTGGAATTAATGTGTACCTGATGGGTTTGTCCCTGATAGCCATCAGCTGGGAGGAACTTGCTCTGGCTTCTTCTCAAATCTGAGATCAGTATTTCCCCTTTGCTTCTGTTTTCACTTGCTGCGTTTTTTATTCATTGATGTGCTTTGCTTTATCTCTCAATCTTGGTAAATAAGGATCAAACCCCACATTCCTTGTGATATGAGCTGGGTTTAAAACTTAACACCATTAGCTCTAATTGGTTTGTAGCCTTGTTCCAGTGGTTGGAATCCAAAGCTCTTTTTCTGTAGTTCTGCTTCTGGCTCAGTCTTCCTTTCTCCTCAAAATGCTTTGTCTGAGTGGTCAATAATGTCTGAAAATCAGATGTACCTAAAAGCTGCCCATTCAGTTGCATTTTTGAAGTCAAAACAGATCTGGGTTGCTGGGTGCTTTGTTTTAGTATTGGTGATTAAGTCAAGGGTATAAACCTGTAATTTCCTGTCTTGCCTTTTGAATTGCCACACATTTGATCTCCTCTGAAATCTTTGTAACAATGATCCTTTCTTTGATCCTGGTAATAATATTATCCCTCATCCATAGTGGATGTGGATATGCACCAGGGGTGGGATATGTTAAGAGTGTGCCCAAAACAGGTGTTCTGTGCCTCATGGCATTGCTGAAGTTTTGGGAGGCACAGAGAGAAGAACTTTCTCCAAATTTCACTTCTCTTTTATATCACAGACTCATAGAATCCTGGAATGGGTTGAGAGGGACCTTAAAGTCCATCCAGTGCCACCCCTGCCAGGGCAGGGACACCTTCCACTGTCCCAGGCTGCTCCAAGCCCCAGTGTCCAGCCTGGCCTTGGACACTGCCAGGGATCCAGGGGCAGCCACAGCTTCTCTGGGAAATCCATTCCAGGGCCTCCCCACCCTCCCAGGGAACAATTGCTTCCCAGTATCCCATCCATCCCTGCCCTCTGGCACTGGGAAGCCGTTCCCTGTGTCCTGTCCCTCCAGCCCTTGTCCCCAGTCCCTCTCCAGCTCTCCTGGAGCCCCTTTAGGCCCTGGAGGGGGCTCTGAGCTCTCCCTGGAGCCTTCTCCTCTCCAGGTGAGCAGCCCCAGCTCTCCCAGCCTGGCTCCAGAGCAGAGGGGCTCCAGCCCTGGAGCATCTCCGTGGCCTCCTCTGGACTCTCTCCAGCAGCTCCAGGTCCCTCCTGTGCTGGGCCCCAGAGCCCTCTTTAGGTCCTACGACCTGTAAAGACTCAGAGGGGTCCTTTATGGTGGGAGAAATCTGCCTGAAAAAGATCTTTGATAACAGAAGTCAGGATGAGAATTCAGTGCTGAGGAGGATGAACCCAAGGGGTTTCCCAGCCCTGGGGCAGCAGTGGCCCTGCTGCTGTCCCAGATGTATTTCCATAACCCCAGACATCCCTGTGCGCCCAGAACCCACAGGCTGCATGTGCAGAGCTGGTTTTACCCCAGTTTCTCCCTTCAGGGTGCGGGTGTTTGACGTGCGCAGCGGCGCGGCCGTGAGCTCGCTGTGTGCCCACCAGCTGGGAGTGTCCGCGGTGCGGATGGACGAGTGGAAAATCGTCAGCGGAGGGGAGGAGGGCCTGGTGTGTGTGTGGGACCAGCGCATGGGCACCAAGCTCTGGGAGATGCACGCCAGGTAACGCGGCCTGGGGGGAAGCTGGGCGCTGGGGGTTGTTGGGGCTGGAAGGAGGAATGGGGAGTGAGAGAATTTTTGGGGAGTTCTCTGTGGTTTCCGTGTGGTTTGGGGACAGGTTGCCTCCCCACCTGGAGCCCTGTGTGTTTCTGTGGGGGCTCTTCAGCTGCCCTCGCCTCTCTACTCATCAGTTGAGTGCTTCAGTCAGTGTTGGGGAGCAGGGAAGTTATTTCCTTGGATTTTCCATGAAGTTCAGTCCGTGACTTCTCCCTGCCCCATCCCCAGCCTCTATTTAATTGTGGTTTGAGGTGCTGGACTGGCTGTTTTGAGGGTGACTGGTTCTGGCTGTCTCTATCCAGTGTGTCCATCACAATCCCTGTGTTTCTGTTCCCCTCATCCACACATCCCCTTATGGTGAGGATCAAAGCATTTAAACTCATTTAAATATTGAAATATCAGTTTGTACTGAGCACAGGGAGCACAGTACTGAAAGTGCAAGCAGAGATCAGCATCCTGGAGCTGACACTTTGTACAGCTAAATGAAGATTTCCTGATAAAAGCACAGTTCCTGGGCTTTGTCTGTATAAAGACTCAAGGATTTAGCCCCTTGTAAGTCTGAGTGATACCCATAAAATGAACAGATAAATCCTGAACTCTTTTTTTTTTTTTTAATGCCTCTTCCCCAAGAGGAGCTAGATGAGGTATTTACAGCCAGGGAAGTTCAGGCTGGAGTTGTCATTGATTAATAGCAGGTATCACTTTGTGTGTTGACCCTGGGGATGATAAAGGCTGTTGTGATGTGGCTGATGCATTAAGGACAATATTCCATTGATTGTCTCCTTGGCATGCTCATTAGTGCTGCTCCAGGAGGAGGGCAGGGCTGAGCCTGGGGATGTACTCAAAGTGGAACCATCAGATTAAACATTGAGAAAACACTGTTTAATCTATGGAGGAATCAGAAGGGATCACTTCAGTCAAAAGGCTTTCCTAGATAAGGTGTGTGCTGCTATCCCTGCCTTCAGCCCCGTGCCAGGAATGGAAAACAGGAGCAGGAGCTGAGGTGACAGGAGACACCTTTGGGGTGTGGAGATGAGCCATCCTCATCTGAGGAGAGAAGTGACTCCTGCTTGAGCAGAAACTGCTGCTCCTGGGGTTTGAGGTTGGTTATTCACCACTGAGAGAGAGGGAAAGGAGTGAAGAGCTGACTTCAGTGTCCAGAGGAGGGACATGAGGATGGGGAAGGGTCTGAAGGAGCAGCTGAGGGCTCTTGTTCACCTGGAGCAGAGGAGGCTGAGCTCAGACCTCCCCGGGGGCTGAGGCTCCTCCCGAGGGCAGCTCCGAGCTCTGGGACAGGGACAGGGAAGGGCTGGAGCTGGGCCAGGGCAGGGTCAGGCTGGAGATCAGGAAAGGTTCTTCCCCCAGAGGGTGCTGGGCACTGCCCAGGCTCCCCAGGGAATGGTCCCGGCCCCGAGGCTGCCAGAGCTCCAGGGGCGTTTGGACAGCGCTGCCAGGGATGCACAGGGTGGGGGTGTTGGGGGGTCTGGGCAGGGACAGGAGCTGGATCCATGATCCCTGTGGGTCCCTTCCCACTCCATGGTTCTTAGCTGTGCCTCACAGTGCATTTCTGAACCAGCTCAGTGCCTGGGTGTGTGGGGTGTCCTTCCCCTTCGTTTCGGGGAGCATCCTGCCCTTCCCGGGAGTGCTGCAGTCCCCAGGGCCGCCGGCCCGGCCCGCATCCATCCCTCACAGCCCGTGCCCTGCCGGCTTCCCGGCGTTTTCTGTCCTCCTCGTGTGTTCTGGGAAGAGCCCACTAGATGGGGATAGAAGATGTGGGATGTGCTCCGGGCTGGGAGAGCCGGAGGTGCAGGATCCCCGCTCTGGCCATGGGGAGGGCGCTGATTTCAGCCGCTCCTTGTTCAATCCAAAGCCGTTCCTTTCCCAGCACTTGGATTTTGGGATTCCGGTGCAGGCGGCCCCTCACGCCGTGTTTTGGGTTGTTTTCCAGACATCCAGTGCGCCACGTGTGGTTTAATTCCCACAGCCTGATCACTGCCAACATCCCCGAGGAGAAGAACCCCCGAGGGCCCAGCATCACTGACGACGACCCCAGCGTGCACCGCAAGTGAGGACGCAGCCCCCAGCAATCTGCTTTATTTTTAAACAGCACCCTGAGCACCTGAGTCGGCACCCAGAGTGCTCACACAGGGGGTATAGCAGCAAAAAAATAAAATGTAAAAAAAAGTGGAAGGGTAAGGTTTACAAAAGAAGTGATGAATCGGCTCTTGTTTTGCTTGAGCACAAAAAAAATGCATTTTTTCTCAGCAGGGGAACATAAAGTCCACTGAAGCCAGGCAAGGAATGCAGCCCTCTCCATGCTCGAAATATTAGTAATGCTGTCTCCTCCTTTAGGAAAACTACTGGCATTTAAGCTGCAGGTTTTGGTATTTGCATCTCAAATGGCTGTTAGTGCCTAATTGAACTATCAAATACCAATGTATTTATCTTCCCCCGTGCTGGAGAACCTGGAGATGTTTCAGCAGATGACAGTCACGTCTCTGCAGGGCTGCAGGGAATGATTCACCAGCCCTTGCCGGGTCCCTGGGAGGAGGCAGGAGGGAGTTCTCCCTGTTCAGAGTGCTCAGCCTCCTGCAGAAGGGGTGGGGGTTTTTATCCAGCTCCTGCAGCATCGCATTTTTCATCTCAGATGATTTTTGTAGCGATTTCTGCCTCTGTTTGTTTCCCCGCCGAGGTGAACTGAGGTTGTTTTCCTGGTTGTTTTCCGTGCAGGTACCGAGGGGTGATTTATTCCTACGACTTCTCCGTGGACCAGCTGAGTGTGGAGAGCGTCCTGCCCATCTGCCGCTCCTCCTACGACGAGCTGGCAGGTTACAACTACAACATCGGCCTGGCAGTGCCCTACGACAGCATTTAGGGGACTCCTCAGCCTCTGGGGGCCACAGGCAAAGGAAATCCATGTGGGACAGGCACCCAAGGGCTGGTGGTGGCTGCAGGGTTATCCCCAAAGCCCTGGGGATGGGAATCCAAGCAGGGCCCGGCTGCCCTGGAGCGTCCCCCTGGAATTTGTTGCTCTGGATGTGTCCAGAGGTCCGTCCTGGTGGAGTGGAGAGGCTGAGGAGGGAACGGGAGCACTGCAGGGTGAACAAAAATATTCCTGCTGCTTGTGGGGAAGATGCTGCAGGTCCCATCTTGGTCAGGAAGCCGAAGTGGGACACTGAAGGGGTGGGAGGCTGGGAGCTCTCTGAGGAGTTGTTGCCTACCCCAAGAGGGAAAAAAGTCACCAAGGACTTGGAAGAAGCATGTGCTGAGCCACATGTTTGAAATGTCTTTCCTGGTAATGAGCTGCTGGTTGTTGTTTTCCTTGGAGTGCATCGAAATGTGCCTGGGAACAGGACAGCAGGACCAGGCACTGGTGTTTGGGAGAGGGGTTGGGATGGAGTAGAGGGAGGGGAAGGTTCCCCAGGCCAGGCTGGATGCTTGGGAACTCAGCAGGCCACACACACATCAAAATTATTTTAGAACAAATTATTTTTTTAATTCTTTAAAACCCTGGATTGAATGTTTTCTAATTGTGGATGTACATCTGTCTGTGGGACTTTGTTCCTGAGCCTTTTGGGGTGAACTGACCCCTGTTCACTGGGACAGAGGGCTGGCTCAGGTTGTCAGGTGTGTTCCTTGCTGGATCATGTCCTTCCACAGCACCTGGAGGGTTTCCAAGGCTGTCCTTGCTTCCAAACTGGGAGTTGGTCATGGAACAGAAGGGATGAAGGGGCCACAGTGCCCTGCTGGGTATTGAGCTCCAAAGCTGTGGGGAGGCACCAGGTGAAGGGCAGGAGGTGCTGTTCAGGTGGAAATGAGGAGTGAGGCTTTGCCTTAAGCCCAGGTAGCACTGACAGGTAAAACCAGTTTGGGGAACAAGAGCTCCAGTCCTGCATGGATCTTTTCACTGATTCAGAATGATTTTATTGTGATTTGTCCTTGTAAAACTTACTGGTGCAAACCAAAGCTGTCAGTTCTGTTTAAATTGAGGTTAAGTTTTAACTTGGCACCTTTTTCCTGGGTTAGTGGATCCATGTAAAGCACTGGGGAGGGTGCAGGAATGTGCCCAGACCTGCAGGAGAGGGGCTGGGCTGGCACTTCACCCCTGCCCAGTCACTGAGGCAGCCCTGGAGAGAGCTGGGTTTCACTTCTCTGACTTGGGGTGGTTTCCCATGACCCCTAAGCCAAAATGTCACATTTTAGGTTTGTAAATTACCTTTTTCCATGTGATGGATACACAGAAAGTGCAAGGGGCAAAGCCATTCTGTCTGAGCAATAAATCTGATCTTTCATAAAGCTTTGGTCTTTATTTCCCTGCCCTTCTGGGAAGCCAGCTCCCTCCCTCCATTCCTGGAAGAGCAGGAAGTGTCATGGATGCACGGTTTGGACAAGAGTTCAGCTGAAACCTGACAAATAAATCATGGTTTGTGTAGCATAAATGACTTTGGTGGCTGCTCCAGCGCGGTGACTTCTGAGATGTGCTGAGCAGGGAGAGCTTCCATGTCATTGTTCTGCCTTCTCCTTATCTCGCCTCATTATCTGGGAACAGCTTTGTTCCTCCTTTCTGCAGGGAGCAGATAAGTTTGTGTGAGCCCTTTTCCCGGAGTCCACCCCCACATTCCTCCTTTCCCTCTCCTCCTGCCCTGCCTGTGCCGAGGCTGCTCCGAATCGAGGGCCTGGAGCTGCTGGGGAGGGGATTTGCAGCACCTGCACGAGCAGGTGTTCGGTTTCCTGGTACAAGTTCACCTCCAGTGGAGGTGGAATTCTCTGTCCCCTGCCACCGAAAGTGCAGGGAAAACAAAACCCCTCCAACAACATTTTAGTGTTCGAGAATCAAGGCATCACTTTATTTCTGGCCAGGATGTGCAACAGAAATCATTTCATCCACACATAGCCCGGGTGTGCAGAGAATCATTCTGTGACACACGGATTTTACTGGATTTTTCACAAACTTTATACAGAGTTTCATTGATTCAATGTTTATTGGTTCCAAGTTATGTATTTCTTGAGTATTTGGTTTCCTGTTGGATCTGGATTTCTTCACCTCTAATGTTAATTTGATTTCCTTATCAGCCTGTTCTCGACCAGGTGTCTCCAACCATGCCAGGGGCAGCAGATGGTGGTTGATGTTTGCTGATGGTCGTTGTTTTTTGGGTGTCTTCTGGCCTGCTCCCAGTCTGTTGAGATGTTGAGCTCATCTCCATTGAGTGGTGCAACATCTCCTAAAAAAACCTTTAAAATTCCTTTCCCCAAGGCGAAGGCAAACCAAGCCTGACTAGAGAAATAAAATTTTTAAATTTTAAACTTGGAGTTAGGGGGCATTGAAAGGGAGCCTCTTCCTTCATTTCAAGACCAAGAACGGAGTCACCATCCAAGCTTTACTGGGGACAGAAGCCACCTTTGACTTCCCAAGCCACTGGTCCCAGTCAGGGGCAGGGAGGGGCCTCGTGTTGTGTCCCACAGGGCAGAGGTGGGCACTGAGAAGGGGCAAATCTGCCTTGGCTGGGCTCAGGGGCTGCACTCAGGCCACGTTGGACCAGTGTGGGTTGAGCTGGCAGAGGTCAGGCTGAAGGTCAGGGTCACCCTGGTGCCACCTGCCAGCCTGGTGGCCCTCGGGCAGGCTGGGTGCTCGGGGACAGCTGAGGAATCCAAAGGCAGCAGAGTCTGGCATGAAAAACCTCAACATTTTGGTGTCTGTTGGTGGTGGCAGCGATCCTCAGCTGAAAGGAGGTGTTTGTGACCTCGTGAGAAGGATCCCTGCTGCAAAGGGAACAGAGGGTCAAAGGGCTCCAAAGGGAATTCGGGATCAAAGAGGAGCTGCTGTGTGTCCCAGCCCCCTGCTCCAAAGGGAATTCGGGATCAAAGAGGAGCTGCTGTGTGTCCCAGCCCCCTGCTCCAAAGGGAATTCGGGATCAAAGAGGAGCTGCTGTGTGTCCCAGCCCCCTGCTCCAAAGGGAATTCGGGATCAAAGAGGAGCTGCTGTGTGTCCCTGCCCCGGCGGTGCCCGGCTCCGGTGACCGCAGGGAGCAGCTCCAGCGGTGCCATCCCGGTGGGAGGGACACAGCAGAGCCCTGCTGGAAAATCCCCAGCTGCCCCTCCTCTGAGCCTGGCTCACTGCACCAGCACAGGCCCCAGAAAGTGCTTTTTGCCTGTTTTATGTCCTCAATCCCCTCGGCAGTGAGGGCAGAGCCATCCCGGGGTTTCGGGGCTGCCATCCCTCTCCTGCTCCGAGGAGTGGTGGGAGGAGGAGCAGGGGGTGCTCTTTGTACAGAGAGCGACCCGGGGGGGTCTCTGAACCCCCTTTCTCTCCCACCCTGCAGCTTTTCCCACTCAACCTCTGAATTCCTGTCCTACCCTCTGTCACTCCCTGTCCCTCTGTCACAGAGGGCTGAAGGTAGGGACACCGAGGTGGTGCAAGAGTTTGTTCATGTCCTCTCTGCCCCCTCTTTTCCTCCAGTGACGTTTGCCTGCTCCTTTTCACCTTCTGTGGATGGTCCTAAACCTCCAGGTACACGGAGCTGGTGTCCTCCCAGCCCCTCCCTGTCCCCTCAGGTGCCCCTGGAACTGGTCCCTGCTGCCAGAGGGGAAGGTGGGGTGACAGTGACTGGAGACCCCATAAACAGGTGAGGTACTGGTGGATTTTGCAGTAGAAACCAGGGGGAAAGGGCCTGTTCCAGGTCAGGATTTGTGCCACTGGCAGATTTTTATGCAGAAATGTGGGCCTTGAGCCTCTGGTCCAAACTCCTCTTCGTGGAAGAGCTGCAGCTGGAGGGCTTCCTCTGTCACCCCTGCCTCAGTGCCACTCAAAGGAACGAGGAGCTCCCCAAAATTTAGCTTAGAATTATCAGCTGCACGTGGCTGCCCCGGCCCCATGGCTGTGGGGTCTATGCTGCCTCCTGCTCTCCTGCTCTTCCCTCCCTTCCCGGGCAGATCTCCCCTTGTTTGGTCTCTCCTGCCATTCCCAAGCTCCAGCGTGGCCGACGGATGAGGGGGAGTGGTGGGAGATGGGTCAGGCTGTGTCCCCTCTGTGCCAACGCCCACCTGCCCAGGGTTCCTGCCCTGCAGTGCTGGGGTCCCTCAGTCCCCTGTCCAGGGCTGGGGTCCCTCAGTGCCCTCTGCAGTGCCAGGGTCCCTCATTCCCCTCTCCACCCCTGGGGTCCCTCAGTCCCCCCTGTGCACTCCTGGGGTCCCTCAGTCCCCTCTCCAACCCCAGGAGCCGCCTCTCTCTCCGATGCTGCTCAGCCTTTACCAGCCTCCCTGGAGTTTTCCAATACGTGATAAAGCAGCTTCAATTTTCCAATAACCCTCTGCTGACCACGCTGGGATCTGCCACGAGCTCCGTGCCACGTCCCAGGGCTCGGCTCCTTGGCCCCACGACAGAGCCATTATCCTCCACGGACTGCTCCGGTCTCTGCAGGGTGTTGCTGCGGCAGAAGCATCGCCCTTGCCAGGTTTCCCGAGGCTCTGCCAGATTTCCCTGTGATTTACAGGATGATTATCCTCGTCTGCTGGGCTTTGCTGTGTGTGACACCGACACCGTGGCAGCGATGCTCCTGCCCAGCCCTGGGGCTCCTCACCCCCATCCCTTTGCTGGGCTGAGGTTCAGGTTTCACTTCCCCGCTCCCTCCCTTTCACCTGCTCTGCCCAACCCTCCCTCCTGCTCTTCCCTCATCCCATTTCCCACAGGGAATTCCCAAAGGCAAAACCTGCAGCCGGTTTGTGTTGGGTCCTGCCTCTGCTTCCCAAACCCCCACACGTTCCTTGCCACTTAGCAGAATATCCAGGGGACAGCTAATTAACTCGAGGGATAATAATTACCCTCTCGTCAATCCCCTTCAGCCCTCCTGCCCTCTGCTTCCCTTGCACTTCCCTTGCTGGTGTGGATCCCCTTGGATGGTTCCTCCAAGGAAATTGGGGTGTGGAGGGGGAGAGGGACCCTGATCTGCTGTCAACCCCTGGAGCCCCAGCTGGGAGATTTAGAGGTGGAAAAGGACCTTTCTGGCAGCCGGGACTGGGAGCACGGAGCTGGCAGCTGAATTAGGGAGTGGGGTGGTCCTGCAGCGACTGTGTGGAGACTCCGGTGAGAAAACAGGGAAAGGAGCCTGGGGTGGCTGCGGGAACCTGGGGGTTGGGGAGGAGCTGGGTGGTGTGCCCTCGTGTGCACGGGGTGGGAAGGGGGCACTGGAGGTCTGGCAAGGGGCAGAGGAGGAGGAGGAGGAGGATGAGGATGAGGTTCCTCTGCCCGGGCGGTGCCGATGTGGGAGTGGGGGGTGCCCGGAGGAGCCCGAGGAGAGGGGGAGGGAATCCCAGAGCCCTGCAAACAAAACAACCCGGGCTGTGGGGCCGTGGGGCAGCACCGGGAGCCCCGCGGGGCCTGAGCGGCTCCTCTGGGAGAGCCGGGAGCTCCATCCCCTCCCTTCCCCCCCCGAACCCCGGCTCCGGTTCCCCGGGGCAGCTCCTCAACCCCCGCACCAGCCCCGCAGCGCTGTCCCACGGCTCCGGGACGTTCCCGGGGTGGGGACCGGAGCGGCTCCACGCCCGTGGGTCCGGGGCAGCCCCGGGCTGCCGGCGGTGCCGCCGAGCCGTGCGGGTCCCTCCGGGCCAGGACTGCATTGCAGGCAAGAAGGGCTGTTCGTCCGTCCGTCCGTCCTTCCCCTGCCGCTGCCGGCTCCAGGAGCTGCTCCGGGCCGGGCTCCAGCGGCTCCGAGCGGACACGGGGGACTCGGGAGGGGACAGAGCCTGTGGGGGACCCCTCACAGCGCCCTCTGAGCGGGGCTGCCCGAGCAGAGACCCCAGTAACGCGGCGGAGAAGGAGACGGGGGTGTTGCCCCGAGCCGGGGGTGCCCCGAGGGTGGCGGGGGTGGCACCGGGGCCGGGTGGCTCCGCACCCATCGCTCCCGCAGCCCCTCACTCTGCCGGGGCTGTTCCCATCGCCTGTTCCTGTCACCGGGGGAAGCTATTTTGTGATAAAACAAATAAATCTTCCCTGCTCTTCTAAAAATAGCCGCTGCCCTTTTTCCTACCCTTCCCTCCCTCCCCAGCTCAGGCTGCCTGAGAGACAGAAACCCGCCTGGAGCCATCCAGTCAGTAATGCCAGTAAACAACCCCCGGCTCTGTGCCTTGTGCTAGCGGGAACATGTGGGGGCAGGAGCCACCTGGTTGCCAGGAGCCCACGTCCCCCTGTCCCCCTGTCCCCACGTCCCTGCTGCCTGCTCTGGGCTCCTCCTGCCTGGCTCTGCCCAGGGGGGCTGCTTTGGGACTAAACTGGGAATATTCCTTGTGCCGCCTGCGCTGTAGAATGCAGAGTGGGATGTGGTTGTTCCTTTAGGGGCTGAGGGTGCTGCCTTCACCCCATGCTGCCCCTCAGCATCCCCATCCCTGCCTCTCTCCCCACGGCCTGGGGTCAGCCCAAGCCGGGCAGCTCCTTCCCCAGAGCAGCACGTGGCAGCAGCCACAAACCCAGATTTATGGGGAAACCGGGATTTGTGGAGGCTTTCTGCTCAGGAGACACTCCACCATGGAGTGATGGATGGACGGAGTATTTCTCAGCGAGGACTAAAAAGAGAAATATCTTTTATTACAGATAAAAGCCTCTTATGTTTCTAGAGAGCAGAGGGCAGCCCCAGCGCGGGACAGAGCCGTGGAGCTGGGAGCCAGGTACCAGGACATGGAGCTGCTGCTCTTCCTCCTCCTCCTCCTCCTCCTCAGTAGCAGTGAGCGATGGTGTCCACGTTGAGGAAGCGGACGTGCATCTTGGTCTCGATGTCGATGCCCTGCCACATCTGCCAGGGGCAGGGGAGGGGCTGAGCGGGGCCAGGGGACAAACCCCGGGTCCCTGTGCCCCCTGGGGTCCCTCCTCCCGGGGACACGAGCGGAGATGTCACCGACCTTAAGGAAATCCTCAAAGGTGATGCCCTCGTACACCTGGTCAGGGCCCTGTCGTGGGGAGAGAGGAAACGTCGCAGCCACCCCGGGGTGACGGGGCAGGGGCGTCCCCTGGGCCTAGGGACACCTCTCCCATGGGTGCACAGCACTGACCCTGCCCTGCACCCCACGGCCAGCCCAGAACTGGTTCCCAAACCCCCACGGCTGCAAGGAGCAGCCTTTCCCACAAGCATTAAGGATGGGAGTCCATGGGACGCTGTTTGCTGCTCCCCCCAGAGCTCTGCTCATGAGGAAACACCACTCTGGAAGCCGCTGCCTGCACAAACATCGGCAACCAAAACAGCTCTGGGAAGAGGGAGATGCCCTGGGAAGAAGGGAGCTCTTTTTTGATGCCACCACAGCCCCTCTGTGCCACAGCAGAGGCAGTGGCTCCCAGCACATCTCTCACCACATCTCCCACCACAAATTCACACCACGTGTCCCAGCACATGTCCCAGCACGTCCCAGCACATGTCCCACCATTTGTCCCACACAGATGCTGGCTGCCTCCATCATGGCCCCGTCGGCGATGGACCGAGCCGACTCCTTCTCCAGGTGGGGGTTCCCCGACAGCAGCTCCTCCACCACCTGCAGGGCAGGGGGGCAATGCCAGGGCTGGGAATTCGGGGCTGGGACGGGGCGGGAGGGAGGATACAGGATACGTTACATTTCTGTACTCCTGCAGCGTGATCTTCCCGTCGTGGTCCGAGTCGTACATGTGGAACAGGACTGGGAAGGACGAGAGGAGCATGGGGGGTCAGGAGAGCCCCTTCCCAGCACCCCCAAACCCCTGGGAGAGGGAAGGGAAGTTCAGGGAAGTTCAGGGAAGTTCAGGGAAGTTCAGGGAAGTTCAGGGAAGGGAAGTTCAGGGAAGGGAAGTTCAGGGAAGTTCAGGGATGGGAAGTTCAGGGAAGTTCAGGGAAGTTCAGGGAAGTTCAGGGAAGGGAAGTTCAGGGAAGGGAAGGGAAGGGAAGTTCAGGGAAGTTCAGGGAAGGTCAGGGAAGTTCAGGGAAGTTCAGGGAAGTTCAGGGAAGTTCAGGGAAGTTCAGGGAAGGGAAGGGAAGGGAAGGGAAGGGAAGGGAAGGGAAGGGAAGGCTCACATTTGAGTTTCTCCTTCCGGAAGCGGTCGAGCTGCTCCTCGTCCATGTTCATCTCGATGGGTCTGAAGTAGGACATGATGGTCAGGAAGTCCTCGAAGTTGATCTCATCCGCCAGCCCGTCCGACTCCTGCCGCAGGTTCCTGGGGGCACCGGAGCCCACGGTGATGGGACGGCCCCAGCCACCCCCTCCCAAGCCCCTCTCATCCCCCAGCAAAGCTTTAGGACTGGTTTGTCTCTAAGATTTAGTTTAAATGTCTGATTTTCCCCCTGGTTCCACCTCAGCCTTTAGGGAGAAGGTCCCTGCCCAGCCCCATCCCATTTCCAGAGAGGAAATCAACCCCCCGGCCCTTCCTGGGGGCGTTTCTCACCGCTTGTCAAAGAAGGCATGGACGATTTTCCCCCTGATTGGGTTGAACTCCAGGTCGGGAATGCTGTCAAAGTTCTCCTTGCTGCAAAGGGGACAGAGAGCCCCGAACGTGAGGGACCCGGGTAGGAGGGAGATGCTCTGACGGCCACCGAGAGCCCCAACCCCTTTCTTCCAAAGAAATAATGGAAAAATAAAGAGGTTTTGGATAAAAAAACCCTCGTTGCTCCCATTCAGACTGAGAACAAGTCTGTGCTCAGGGATTGTGCCCCACTAAAATGGGTCTTTGGAAGCTCTTGGGGTGACACTGGGGCCCTTTGCATGGCTCAGCCTCCGTTGGATTTTGGGGTTTTCCCAGGAAAGAGGCCTCAGACAGGGCTCAACAAGGCCCAGGAAGGAGCTGCTGCTGTCCCCCCTCCCCTCAGCTTCGTGCTGAGCCCTTGCTGCTCATTTGCTGTCGAGGATTTCTAAAGCAAATGAGCCAAGAAATAACTCCCGGGAGGAGGGGAGCAGCGGGAGCCCGGAGCTCTCCCGAGCAGCACAATTCCCCAAGCAGCCGCTGGAGAGGGACAAGAGCAACTGCAACCCCCCCTCCCTCCCCAGAACTGCTTTTAAAGCTGGGGGTGACGAGATGTTGGTCAGGAGAGTCCCGGCTCGGGGGCCGCTGAGGTTTCCCTTGGATTGTTCGCCAGGCCCCGCTGCAGGAGCCGGCTGAGCACGGCCGGGGACGGCTGGGAAGGACACCCGGGATCACAGCCCTGGACTGGCACCGTGGGCAGCCCAGGGGAGCGGGGAGATGCTCTGGGTGGCCCTGGCAGTGGGACTGGAATTAATTAATGTGGGACTGGAAGTGCCATCGGAATGTAGGACTGGAACTGGGACTGCTGTGGAACTGGAAGTGCCATTGGAATGGAACAGCCGTGGGGCTGGAATTGCTGTAGGACTGGAACTGCAGTGGGACTGGGACTGGAACTGCAGTGGGACTGGGACTGGAATTGCTGTGGGACTGGGACTGCCATGGGCTGGAATTACTGTGGGACTGGAGTTGCCATGGGGCTGGAACCGTCATGGAGCTGGAACTGCAGTGGGCCCGGGACTGGAACTGGAACTGCAGTGGGCCTGAAACTGCCATGGAGTCGGAATTGCTGTGGGGCTGGAATTGCTGTGGGATTGGGGCTGGAATTGCCATGGAACTGGGGCTGGAATTTCCGTACCGGATCGTCAGCTGGTCCTGGCTCAGCTGCTTGAAGCGCCGGTGCAGGTGCTCGATCTGCTCAGAGGTGACTGCCAGGGAAAGCAGAGAGGTGCCAGGGGCTGAGCCCCAGGGGACCCTTGGGACACCCCGGTGCCTGTCCCCACACCCCCAGCAGCGGGGCAGGGCCTCGGGCACCCCTGGGCTCAGCTGTGACACCCCAGTTCCCTGTGGTGGCTGCAGGGATGGTGCCGAGGGCTGCTTTGTCCCCTCTCCCGGTCTGCAGAAAATTCCCTGGCCCAGCATGGCCTGGAATGGCACAGAGGTTCAGGAACACCCCAGTTCAGGATCCTCGGAACAGGCTGGACCTTTTCCTTTGGGGTTGTTGGCACCATCCCGACCTGCCCCGGGACGTCTCTGCCTGGAGCCAGGAGGTTCCTCCGTGTCCACAGCCATGGCTGGAGCAGGAAACAACCCTGGGATCAGAAATCCTGACAGCAGCCCCCTGCCCCTTCCCAGGGGAGAGGGAAGGACACGGAGGCAGCACAGCAGCACCCCAAAATCACAGCCTGGCTCTGAAACTGCTGCCCCTGCCTGCTCAGGGGGAACCGTCGGGGTGGGCACTGCCCGGGGATGCCCCAACCCCAAGGGGGGACCAGCAGCTCCCTGAGAGCCCCCGAGCTCTGGGGCTCCAGCCCAAGGCTCGGCAGCCCCTCCCCACTGATCCCACGGCTCAGGGGAGTTCATCCCCCCCAGCTGCTCTCCAGGGGCTGCAACCGAGCTCTAAACCCCCCCAGAGCCCGACTCCTGTGCAAATATTGACAGGGGCCATTCCCAGGAGCCAGGGAAGTGCTTTGGAGCAGTCTCTGGCGCTGGGGGAGTGTCTGGGCACCCGCTGGAACCCCACAGGCTCCTGCAGGGCCGGGCACGGGGCAGGGCTGCAAATCAGCCACTCCTGGCCTCGTGGAGAGACAGAAAACCAATTAAAGTATCGCTGAGGGGTCGCAAAGGGTTAATTGCTGCAAGACAGCAGGGTCAGAGCCAGGCCGAGCTGCCTCCCTCGCTCCCTTTCATGATGTTTAAATAAAGCTTCTCTGCTGCTTCACAGCCTGGAAATAGCAACGGTATCGATCAGCGAGGCTGAGCCTCCCCAGGCCTCTGCTCACAGCCTGGAAAACCCGTCTGGGCCGGGCCCTGGGCCCTGCCAGCCACCAGCACCTCAGCAGGGAGGGCTTTAACCCCCTGTATGTGCCCCCCTCGGCCCCGCTGTGTCCCCGGTGACGCTGCCCAGGCCCCACAGATTCACCCTTTGGATGCTTTTCTCTCCCTTAATCCCTCCTGGCTGCTGTCCTCACACACCCAGGAAACTTTCCCCAGACTTTGCTTTCCAGTTTTGGCCATGGAGAAGTGACCTTTCACCTCCTGCCGTGACGGCAGCAGAGCCACCGTGGGAGCAGCAGGGCCACCGAGCCTTCAGCATCTGGGCCCTGGGTGCAACCCAACAGCTTTGATCTCCCAGAAAAATGTCCCAGGCACCAACAGGAGCAAGGACTGGGGGCAGTGGCTGGATGCTCAGGGTTGGACCAGCCCTGCAAGGCTGGAGGAGGCTCTTCCTCCCAGGGCAGGTCTCCCAGGATTTCTCTGTCCTGTGAGAGGTGGCAGCGCTCGGCTGCTTTCCAGAAAAAAAAAAAAAAAAAAAAAAAGGGAAAATCTGCACAAAAGGCAAAAGCTTTGCTGGGAGAAGGGCTGGCTCAAGGGCAGCAGAGGCTGCTCGCAGCCCTGAGCAGCCTCCTGGTGCTGCAGGCCCGTGGCCAAGCACGGCCGCCTCTGCTAACGGGAAAATGGGATTTAACCCAAGGGAGCTGGGCTGGCTCTTCCCAGCCCTGCGTGGTTTGTGCTGCCCGAGCAAAGGGCACCCCCCGGGAAACAGACACCGGGGGGGCTCAGACCTCCCTGAGGGACCAGCCTGGGTCATGGAACGCTCACATCACCCCGGGAAGAGCCGCTTCACCCGGACAGACGCTGCAGCTTTGGGATGGAGCAGACGCCGGCCCCAGTGCCCTGAGCAGCCCCTCCACGGGGGAGAAGGCAAAGGAACCATCCATGGGCACCTCCAGGTCACTCTGCCCCGTCCCTGCTCCTCCCACGGTCCCGGGGGTGGCTGCAGTGCCCCGCACGAGGTCGGAGCGCTCAGCAGGGCCGTAAATCCCCGGAATTCCCAGGGGGTTTGGCAGCAGCCCCAGCGCGGTGGGAGCTCGGTGAATTCCCCCGGGAGCACAGGACGTGCACCCCGGTCGTGGCATGGAGTTCTGGGCTCACCCTGCCCTCCCTCGCGTGGTTCCCATGAGATTTTTGGGTGCTGCCCTCGCAAACCGTTCTGGGAGCTGATTCTGGGGGCCCCGGGGCAGGAGCAGGCGCCGCCTGTGCCGGAGGTGCTGCTGCGGGGTACCCGGGCCGGGGGGCTCCCCAAAAACCCCCTCCCGCCCTGGGCTGCCAGGCTGGCACCCCGCGGGCTCCCCGAGCTCCGGAGGCCGCCCGGGGTGCTCAGTGGGGTGCGGGGAGAGGAGAGGAGGAGGAGGGNGGAGCAGCTCTGGGGACAGACACCGGACCCTCGCGGCCCGCACAGAGCCCTGGCCGTGGGCAGAGCTGCCCCCGCCGCCCTCCCTCCATCGCAGCCGCTCAGCGGAGCCGGAGGACCCAGGCGGGACCACCCCGATCTCCCGGAGCTCGCCGCGTCCCGCAGCGGTGACACTTCCCAGGACGGAGGCGACCACCCCGCCCGCGGCCTGTCCCTGCTCCCTTCCCTGCCGCTCCCGGGGTGTCACGGCCCGGTGGCTCCGGGGCAGAGCGGCCGAGCGGGGACGGTTCCCTGCCCTGGTGGCGCGGGTGGCAGAGCCCTGCCGAGGTCGCACGTGTGGCCGCTCGACGCCCTGGCTGGTGGCACTGTGGCGGCGGGGACACGGCTGCACGCCCAGGGTGACAGGCTGGCACCCTCTGGTGACATTCCTGCAGCCTCCGCTCTCATCCCCTGTCCCCTTTCCCCGCTCCATCCCCCGGGTGACACCTCCTGCTCTCCCCCCACCCCAGGTGACACCTCCGCACCTTCCCCGAGTGACATCTCCGGCATCCTCCCCGCGGGTGACCCGACACGTCCCGCATCCCCCTCCCCTCCTCCAGCGTCACCTCCCGCAGCCCCCCGGCCACCCAGGTGACATTTCCCGTCCATCCCCTCCCTCCCTTCCCGGTGACACCTCCCGCACCCCCCGCGGGTGACACGTCCCGCACAGCCCCCCTGCCCGGGTGACACCGCCCGCACCCCCGCGGGTGATGCGTCCCCTCGGGGCCGGTCCCCCGTGTCCCCTCCGCCGGCGGGCCCGGAGGCTCCGGGGCGGGGCGGGATGAGGAGGGGGCGGCAGCGGCAGCGCCCGGCCAAGGTGCCCGCGGGTCCCCGGTACTCACAGCCCGTCCTGTCCGCCAGCTCCCGCATCTCGGCGGGCACGGAGTGCGCGGAGCCCATCCCGGGCCGTGCCGGGAGCGCCGCCGCGGGCGCAGCTCCGGAGCCGCCGCCGCTTTTAAGGGCGGGCGCGGCGGGGAGGCGGCCCCGGGTCCCTGCGCGCCCCCGCCGGGGGTGGGACCCTCCGGGAGCGGCAACAGCCCCGGCGGCGGCTGGCGGCACCGGGAGCCCCCGGCTCTGCCCCCCGAGCCCCGGAGGAGGGTACGGAGCCGCCCCCGCGCACCCCGGTGCGGGAATGGGGCCGGGGTCTCCTCCCTGGACCCCCGGCTGCGGCTCCCCCCGAGCCCCGCGGCTGCCCCCGGCCCTGGCACTGCCCGGGCTGTGTCACCCTGGGGGGCAGAGGCAGAGGAGGAGGCTCAGAGGTGACCCAAGACCCCCAAAACGGGGGGGTTTCCCCAGGAGGCGGATCCGGCAGAGCCCGGTGCAGAGGGTGGGTTCTGTCACCATCTCCCTCCGTGCCAGACCGGCACCGGCGGGGACGCGTCCCCCTCCCGCGGGCACGGGGAAGGGCAGAGCCCTTCCAGGAGCGCAGGCAGAGGTTTGGGAGGCGGCTCACAAAGCACAGCACACCGCGGCAGCAGGTAGCAAGTCAGCGTTGTTTATTTAGAGCCAAATAGAAACAGGAAAGGAATGAAATCATTTCCAGCCTCCAGCTGTCCAGGAAAACACCTGTTTATAAATAAAAACGGAGAAAGGAGAGGTGTCCCCATCTTGCAGCCTGAGCTGTCGGTGTCAGGGGCCCTGGGGCTCCTCACCCTCCGTTCCTGTGCCAGCAGCCTTCCATCAAATGTGGAATTTTGCCCAGCCCAGGCACTTGCAGCCGGGAGGAGGAGGAGGGGAGGAGGGGGTAACACACGCACCACCCTGTCCCTGTGTCCCCCGTGGGGGAAGAGCCACCAGGGAGGCAGGCAGGGCCCGTGGAGCCGGGATATCCCTGGGAGACGACTTGAAGGAGTCAGGACAGCACCTGGAGCCGGCTGGTGCAGGCAGAGGTGGCCTGGAAGGGTCCGGGAGATCCCAGGGACCCTTCTCCAGTCCGGAGCAGCCCTTTCCTCCTCATCCTCCTGCCCCAGAGGACACAGCTCTCCCTGGCCCCAGGGTTCCGGAGGGTCCTGGTTTTCCTGCAAAGATTGGATTCAAACTCCCGTGGTTTGGCACAAAGGTCTCACTGTATCCTTGGCTGTGTCAGGATGGCTCCAAAGGGGTTGGAAGCTCTTCCCAAGAGAAAGCTGCAGCTGGAGCAGTCCCGGGAGCAGGGACAGCCTGCCCAGCCCCGCCTCGGGCAGCAGCACATCGAGACCCGGCCCCCAAGGGCGGACAAACCTCCCTGGACGCTGCTGCTCCCAGGACTCGCTCCCTGCCGGAGGCAGCCCGGGAATGCCCCTGCCCGGGAATGGCTCCCATCCCTGAGAGCCAACGTCCAGTGGCAAAGCTCGGAACCAGCCCTGGCTCTTCCCAACGATCCGGGCAGGGATCACTCCTCGCTTCCTGCCCCTTCCCAGACTCCTCTTCCCCATTCCGTATTTTTTTCCTTCACCCTCCGGATTTTAAGGTGACAGCCCCGGGGCTGTTCTGTCCCCAAGGACCGGGTGACGTGGAAAGGGAAGGAGGACACGGCCTTAACTGCTGGAAATTCCTGAAATCCCAAGGGACGAAGGACCAGGACTTTGGCACTGCACAGGAGCAGCCTGGCCGGGCTTTGCCCTTGGTGGGAGAGGAGTGAGGCAATTCCACCTTCTCCAGAAATCCATACAGCCCCTCTGGGAGAGCTCCACACAGGACAGGACAAACCCCGATGGTCATCAGCACCATCCCTGACCCAGACATTACTCACGGACACAAGGAACTTTTGGGATCCACTGCTGTCTTCTCGGGGAAAGGTGACAGTGCCTGTGCTGCCAGGAGGGGAGGGGGCACAGGCAGACCCCAAATGTCCCCCAGCACCCCACACAGGGGGTTCCTGCCGTGCTGGACCTTGGATGTGCAGCCTGTGGGAACCCATGTGCACTCCAAGAGGCTGCTCCAGCATGGACAGAGCTGTCCTGGGGTTTCCAGCTTTTCCTGGCCACCCTGGAGGCTGGGCTGAGCCCTCCCACAGCAGCAGATGCTCCCAGGGCAGTTTCTCCTCACCAAGACCAAAGGCTCCACCCAGGGCAAGCAGCACTGCGGGCAGTGGGGACACCCTCCCCAAACAAAAGGAACTCGCCATTCCCTTTGGGTTGGTCTCAGATCCCAAAATCTGGCTTGGCCCCTGGGCTGAGGTTGGTGGAAAGCATTCTGGAACTTTGGCTCTTCCAAACCTGGCACATCCAAGGCTGTGCTGGTGCTCCAGGTGACCCCAATACCCACAGCCTGGGGTGGATGTGGGCAGCACCCAGAGCAGGCAGAGCTGTCTGAGGGTAGAATTCCTCCAAAATTTCTGCCAGAGGGATGAGGATTTAGCTCCAGGGCTGCAGGGCTGCCTTGAGTGCCCGAGCCTGTCCCCCTTCTGCACCCCAGGCACCACCAGCCACGGGGAAGGCTGTGGTGAGCAACAGCTCCCACACTTCCTCCTGGGCCAGGCTCTTCTCAGGGTATGGACACACAGCAGCCCCAAAGGAGGGACAGAAGGGCCCTGCTGGCTGCTCTGGGATCCCTGAAGCTCCCAGCAGCTTTCCAGGTGCGTTGGGAAGCACTGGGCAGCACCAGCTCTCAGGGAACCTCCGGGTGCTTTCCATTGGCTCCTGTGGCTCTCTTATGGCACAGCTGATCCTGGCACTCAGGCAGCTCCTCGTGCTGAGGGCTCCTGTGAGCTCTGTAATTCCCTGGATGCACTGGAGACAGGCCCAGGTGTCAACAAAATCCCAGGAATCTCACTGGCATCCACGGCTGCCACAGGGTTGGGAATGGGAACAGGGAGCCCAAGCCCTGCCTGTCTCAGCTGCCCTGGGACTCACCAACACCATTCCCAATCTTGCATCCCTGCCAGGAATCTTTTGGGATCTGCACTCAAAAAGGGTTGGAGGGCTGGGGTCTACTCCAACCCTCAAGAAGAAGAGATGGATTTTTGTCCGAGGATTTCCCTACCCTGCTCCACAATGGAAATTCCTCCCTCCCTCCAAGCTCACATCAGCACAGACCTGGGACAGTGGAAGTGTCCCTGCCCATGGAACAAGAGGAGATTTAAGGTCCCTTCCAGCCCAAACCATTCTGGGATTCTGACTCTTCAAAGACGGAGCCCCCTCAGCATTCCTGACGCTCTCCCCACAGGCTGCTCTGCCTGGAGCCCCCGGTCCCTGCAGAGCACCACCACCACCACCACCACCACCACAGCGCCGGGCTCTCAGCATTTATTTCTCACAGAAAACCAGTGCTCAGGGTTGCAGAGGTGACATGCAGGGCAGGCAGTGCTGGACAGGAGGGCTGTGATTCCACGTGGAGATACCTGTAGTGTCTAAGAGACTAAAGAGCATCCACCTACCTCTACAGGGCCCTGTCAGCTCCGAGAGAATTACTGTGTTGCAAGTGGACAGTGACAGGAGACACGAGCTGCAGCTACTCTACACACATTGCTTCAGAAACCACAAAGATATGCACAAACACTGTGTCACTCTGCACCCCACAGCCCCCGAGCCCAGAGGGAAACCTCTTCTGCAGTGGTTCTGTCTGGGCCTTTGAGTCAAGGTTAAAATTCACGTGCCTCGAGCTGCTAAAGCTCTTCCCTCGCAGGCAGCCAAGTCTGCGCTCCCCCAGAATCCGTTCTCTTTTGGCAAGAAGGAAGAAGGCCTCAAGCTGCAGGAATCAACATCTTGCTTCCATAATTGTTTGGCTGACTCCAGGGATGGCCAGGTTCCAGTCATCATTCCACTGTATTGCATAAATACCTATTGGAAAAAAAAATTGGAGCTGGCAGCGAGCGGCAGCTCCGCATCCATCGAAGCCGTCCTGGTGCTGCCCCCAAGGTGCCACCAAACCTTCCCACGAGGTTCCAGATCCTTCTGGGAACACTCACGGCTGTGCCAGGGATCCCATCTTGGACACACATGATGGACAGACCGAGAGACAAGGTCAGAACATGGGCTGGGTGTGTTCAGCAGGCATGGGGAAGGGCCAGGAGCTCCTCTTCTGCTTTCGGAGCCTCTGTCACGGGCGAAGTGGCCACCTGGCCCCAGGGTCAGCCCTGCTGGCGACCCCACGAGCCTCACTGCTCTGGTTTTGTGGCTGGAGCTCTTTCCCAGGCCCAGAAGGATATTGCCAGGCCCAGAAGGATATTCAGGATTGGAAGAGTAGCTCTAGGAACAATCAGACTACAGAGGTGAAGCAGTACCTGACCCAAAAATTCAGACCAGAGGAGACAACAGTGAAACGTAAGAGACTTTAAAAACTATCGCCTGCATGGGACAGACATTCAAACCAAACCAGACACAGCCAAACAAAAACCCCACAACACTGCAAGGACAAGCAACTTCCTTCTCTGGAACAGGGGGTTCCTCCATATTCCACACCAGGACCTCGCCGTGACCTTCTGAGGCAACAGAACGAGCAGAATGTGCAGATCCTTCCCAAGGACAATGCTCCTGGCATGGCTGTCCCTGCAAGATCCTCCTGCTGGGCCTCAAGTACCAAAGTGTCCCTGTGCCTTTGGGCCAGGACAGGCAGGCAGACAACGGGAAGATGCTGTAGCACCAGTTTCTGAGTTCACTGCAGTTCTCAATGCATTAAGCCAAAGGATTGTCACCAAACTTGCTTCCCACGCAAGTTCTGCGAAGAGGGTAAAGCTACACTCCAGCTGCTTCTGTCCCCGGGCTGCCTTTGGCACTCACTCCTTGCCTGAACTGTAAATCTTCTGCACTGTGGCTCGGGTGAGCTCCAAATCCTCCGGGTACCGGATTTCCAGCTCGGTATTTGCCAGGTAGTGAAGGCCGGTGAACTCGGAGAAATAGCGGCCGATGTCGGGATGAGGGATCTCCCGAGGCTCAGAGTTGTACTCCAGGTTCTCTGTGAGGGAGGGAAAGCAGCAGTCACCACCACAGGAACAGCCTGAGTCCTGGGCCTCTCTCAGGCCTTGCTTCTGGCTCTAGAAACACCAATTCCTGGTGCTTTAAAGAAAAAAAAACCCTAATCCAGGAAAATGTGCAGAGCAAGTCCGTGTGATTGCTCAGAGCCTCACCTCCTCGTGACCCCACTTACCGGGGACATGGGAGCTGTTTTATGCCTGAGAGTGGCTGGCGTTAGGCTGGAGGAGCAGGATGCTGCTCCCACGACTCAGCTGTAAGCACAGGGAGAAGCTGCTGCACTGAGCTCTGATCCTCTGATCCCTCACAGCCCTTGGGGATCAGTTTTAGGAGAGATCACCCCCTCAAATGCTCCAAGGTGAGCCCACCTGCACAAGGCTGGTAGAGAAGCCAGGAGCTGCCTCCCTCAGCCTGTGCTTCCACCACACCAAGGCCCAGCCTGGTTTTCAGCCCTGCCTCCAGCAAAACGAACTTCCCTAAATCCAAACTTCCCCAAGCCGAGTGAAAGTCCCTGAGAAAGCCACGTTGATTCTTTCCCACAGCAGCTCCTTTCCTCCTCTGTCCTACAAGAGAACCTGATTGGGCAAAGAGTTAAACAACACTGAACCCCAAAGGTGACCCTGGCCAAGGGCTGCCCCATTCCGCAGTGTCGGCGCACAGCAGGGACTGGGAGTAAATCCCACAGGCAGGAGCCCTGCAGCACTCTCCAAATGATGTCATTTTTTTCCAGCACAGTGCCAGATAAAACAGGTATTATCTAGAAATTAAAAAAAAAAAAAAAAGCTGCATCAGGATCAAAGGCTGACTTTGGGCAGGGCAGGAACGAGCTGGGATGCAGAGAGCATCATTCAGGAATAATCTCTCTCTGAAATCCAGCTCATTACAGGGAGCAGAGAATTCCTATTAATTCCAGCAGGCTCTTTGAAGCTGCTACACGTCCGGGTGTGCAGCCAGCAGCAGCAGAGCTTCCCATCCCTCAGCAGCCTGGCGCAGTCCTGGAGGCTTGCAAAGGACCTCTGTGGATACTGCACCACTGCAGAGAACAATGTGCACTGCTGAGGGCTCTGCAGCAGCAGGGCTGAGCTGGGAGCTGTGCACAGGGAATGCAGGGATGGGAACGCGGGGATGGGGATGCAGCTGCAAGGATGGGAATGAAGGAATGGAGCTGCAGGGATGGAAATGCAGCTGCAGGGATGGAAATGCAGCTGCAGGGATGGAAATGCAGCTGCAGGGATGGAAATGGAGCTGCAGGGATGGAAATGCAGGGATGGAGCTGCAGCTGCAGGGATGGAAATGCAGCGATGGAGCTGCAGCTGCAGGGATGGAAATGCAGCTGGCAGGAGGGAGAGGCTGACACAGGCGAGTTCAGCACAAGGTGGGAGCCTCCCAAAGGTGCTGACGAGCAGTTCTGAGGCACAGATCTCTCTCCTGTGCTGTCACAAAGCAAACAAAACACAGGTACCAAACTCCCTGCATGACACAGGAGTTCTGGAATTAGCTACACTCAACCCACAGGTTTACAGGAAGGCCTCCAACCAAGGTACAGTTATCTATAATAAGCTTGGTGTTATTTCTGAGCTGGTTAAATTAAACTCCACATGAGGATTTGTTTAGGATTCTTTCAGTCAAAAGCTCTCACTCCCTCCCCAGAGTCAGGTCAGGAGGATATGAAATAATCCTTCCCAGCTGATCTGAGGATGTGTTTTAGAGGGGATATCAACAGGCAGCAAGCAAGGACAATCCCTTCACTTTTCCCCAGGAATATCAGAACTCTTGGATGCCACAGAGACCCAGTGATAACAGTGGCTCCTACAGAGAGACAACAGTGGCAACCTACCCTGAAAGACACCGTGGGAGCAGCCAGGCTTCTGTTTGTTTACACATCATTAGACAAAAGATAAGTGATGACTCAGCCCCAGCAGCACTGGGACAATTACCTGATTAGGTAATTACCAAGATGCACATTTCAATATCAACCCACGGCACACGCGAATTTCTGGTTTTTAAGACTCTCTGAGAGGCCAAGCCCTGCCTGATCTGAGCCATCAGGCTTTGCCACTGCATCTTTTTGGGGTGCTGAATATAAAAAAGCCACTCTCAGGACAGTGGGAAACACCTGCACTTTAAAACCACCTCTGGTCACACCTCTTGTCACACACAGGGGACCAGGACATGAGAGAGCACCCATGAAAGGGCATTTGGGTCAGGATTTTCCCTCCAGCAGCTTCCACACCTTCCCTCAGCCAAACACGCTCCGGCTGTGCAGCTGTCCTGCCTGGATGGGACTCCCCTCTCACAGGGAGAACACAAATATGAGGCAAATGAACATTTTTTGCAGTATCCACAGATGCTTTTTTTGGTAATTTTCTTTAGAACTTCAGTTCAACGCCTCTTCCTGTGTCCCCACCACACACCCCAACCATCAGACAAGAGTTTCCTCTTATGGTTTGTTGCATAAAGCACATGTGACTGAGAGATTTCTACACCTCTCTGCACTTGTAAAGAGACATTAATTTTTGTTCTGGTTAAAGGTGGCACTTAAAGCCAGGTTTGTGTGTTCCCTGGCACGTGACAGTGGCCAGAACCATGTCCTGCACAGCAGCTCCTGGGTGCTCCCTCAATAAATCCCATTTCCAGGTCCTGTCCAAGGTCAAGAGCTGCTGACAGACCTTCAGCCTTCAGGAAAAGCTGTCGACATTCTTTCAAAGCAGCAATCAAGATCCAAACCATGAGAGCATCCAAAACACTTCCTTTGAGCAAGAGGAGATCACACCAGAGTGGGCCTTGATGTCCAAGCCAGCAGTGCTGACCTCATGGAGAACAGAGATCCACGACTCAGGATCATTTCCCTCCTACCTCCACCTTTGTAGCCCTTGTTAATCACAATCAATTAACCAACGAAGCACCCCTTTGTGCTGATGTGGGCAGAGAGGGCCCAGGGGAGCTGCTGCTCACCTTGGGCAGCGTATCTGCAGGAGCCATCCTCCACCAGGACGTTGTAGAAGGGCTGGTGGGGGCCGTGGGGGAGGCTGTGCACGTTCATGTTCCGGATCCACTCGTGCCCCATCATGCAGGCAGGGTCCCAGCCATAAATCACACAGTTATAGCCATACCTGAGCAAAGAAATCGCACACAAGGGCTGTGAAAACTCCAGAGGCAGCTCTTTTTCCTCGAGATTAATAGAGCACAAACAGGAGAGGAACCTCCTGAGAGCTGGCACAAGGAGGAGAGGAACAAAAGGGAAAAAAAAAACAATTCAGAAAGACTTTGTGTTGGTGTTTTGAGGTGGAGGGAAATGACTATGAATGACTGGATAAACAGGAATAAACAGCTGAACACAAAGGAAAACCAAACATAAGCAAGAAAAGAGGAAGGGAAAGAGCCTGGAAGTCAGCAGCCAGAAGAGGAAGCAAGAAATGAGGAGGGATCAACCACCCTGCTGGGCTGTGCAATCACTGCTGTGGGACCCCAACACTGAGAACAAAGCCACCACCACTTACAGAATATTTCTGGGATTAATTGTGAGCTGTTGTGGCTGTCACTGCTGATGCCTCTAAAATATGCTCTGGATGTTTTGGGGAGTCAGAGGAGTGGCCAAAGCAACACAGTGCTGGCCTGGCTCTCTGGCAGAGCACTGCAGGCAGGAGCAGGGAAGGAGAGCACAGGGAAATAGCCACAAACTGTCCTGGGAATATCAGAATCGATTCTGGAGTGGACTCTGTTCCACAGCCCCTCGTTAAGTGACTGCTGGTGTTTCCTGGAGAGCTCTGTGCTGTGGGGATGTCACCTGTGTGACAGAGGGTGACTCAGACAAGCCAAGCTCTCTGCACTGCAAACACTTGCTCTCTCCAGAGCTGCTCCCCTTTTCCTGCATGGGACAGACACTCGTGCCTGGCACCTCCCCGTCCTCCTTGGCACCAAACCACATCTCACTGCTGTCAGCACAAACCCTGCTGCTCTGCTGGGACAGAGCTGGCTGTGGGGAAGGCTCCAGGCTCACCTCTTGTGTTTCATGATGAGCCCAATGGAGAAGCAAACCTCCTTGTGCTTCTCATCGGAGCGGTGCTTGACCTCGGGGCCCAGCTCCTCCTTGCGCCGCTCGATGTGCTCCAGGGTGTGCTGCACCAGGTACCCCACAGCCCCGTGCTGCGATGGGTCCAGGGCCTGGATGTGCTGCAGGATGTCCAGCACCTTCAAACCACAGCAAAAACAGCTTCAGGACACGGCCCTGCAGCAGCACAGCACTCACAGATACATCCAGAGGCAGATGTTGCTGGGTGAAGCGGCCAGGCCGACACCTCCCCACACGGGGCTGCTCCCTGCTCCCCACACACCCCCAGGCCCCTCATCACAGCCTATTTCTGCTTCTTTTCTCTTTGGAAAGCTCCCAGCTTCCAAGGAAAGGCACTGGAGAGCACAGCAGCTCCTTAAAACTAACCCACCACCTCCCATTTAGTGACCGCAGCCCGTCTCTCAAGGTTTCTGGTTATGAGAATGCAGTTCCCAGCGTCCCAAAACGCTGCTGGGAAGTGACTTCAGGTGACTTCTGCTACTCTTGAGAAGTAAGATTTTAACTTAGAAGAGCTTCTCAGCATGGCTGTGAAGAGCAAAAACAGGGCAGCCCAGGAGGAAATGGAAATGACCTCCAGGATGCTTTGCCATGGAACAGGGAACAAGAGGAAAAGCTGCTTGTCTGAGATGAGTGAAGAACAGAAAGCAGCAAACCCTGCAGATCCACAATTCCAGCCTCCAACACCCTCTGGCACAACATCAGAGCATCTGCTGCCAAGTTTCTTAGAGGCAGGCAAGGCAAATTTTAATTTTTTGGTAAAAGCAAGGGAAAAAAAACCCAACTTGTTGTGTAAACACGTTGGGAAAAGACACATTTCTGTCTCAACAGCAAATACCTCAACTCCCAAAATCTGTCACACTCTGGCACCTGGCAAAAGGATTGTGTCCTTGATGAAATGCTGGAGGGTTTGGTCATTAAGTTCAGAGCAGCAGCAGAAGAGGAATAGAAATCTCAGGCTGTTCAGCATGAACATCAGCCAAAAAGTGAGGAAAATCAATTTTAAAAGAGGACAATTTACGAGAAGAGACACAGCTCAGGCTTCTTGGCCACGTTAATTCTATTAAGAAGGATGTGAGAATCCTGAAAAATCCTAAAGGGAAAAGAAGGAAGTAACCACAGCTGCCAGACATACCTGGGAATTTAATTTATTGTTATTTACAAATATTTAGGGCAACATTTTTTATGTGTAGCTCTGCAGGACTCTTAAGATTTTCTAGCCCTGTCCATAAATCTGGCAGATCCTGTCAAAGCTGGTACATTCTGCCCTGTCAGACACAGCATCCTCTCTGCTTAGCCACAATCCTGCCTGACAGCCTGGAACGACTGCATGCAACCCTGAAAAGCCCAAATTTGCTCATTTCCATTGCATCTGGCAACGTGGTGCAGAGAGCTCAGCAAAACTCAGCCCTGGGGCTGGGTTATGTGTTCTGAGGGGCAGCAAATCCAAGTCTGGTGCTCTCCAAACACATCCCTGAGTGCCAGGAAGGGGCAGCAAGATCTTCCAGTGCTCCCTGTTTATGTCCACCTGCAATTTCAACTCAGTGAGTCCCTCCCACACACGATTTTTTGGTGCTGTTTTAGTCTGTGGTGACCCTAAAATTTGCTGCCATAAGAAAGGAAGGCCAAGCTCAGCACAGTTTGTTCTTCCAAGGGAAGAAGGCAGCTCCTCCAGCAGTCCTGTTGCAGTTGGTTTGGTGGGAAGAGCTTTGCTTTCTGCTCAGCTTCCAGCCAGTATTCCCAAACCTCACAGGTGGAACTGGCACAGGAATTCTGAGCAGGGAATCCTTCCTTGCTGCAGTGACACACTAAAGAAACTCAAAATTTTTTGAGTTACAGGCTCTTCCCTGTGCCTTCCTCTGATCCAGTGAAAGCCTTGGATGACCCAATCAACCTGTAAATCTCAGCACCTTCTTTCCCACACTCCCAAGATAACAGGACTGCAGTTGTTATGCTGAAGGAAAAGGAATTCCAAGGACAGGAATATCAAGCTGCTTTTTCACAAGAGCCACAGATTGTGTGGCCAAGGCTGGGAGAACAGCTTTGGTTTTATTTATAAAAGATAACTTCCTCAAGTTTTCTGATAAGGTAATTGCTCCTTTTCCAGGAGTCTAGCAAGAGTCTGACCACAATTCAGGCACAACAGGATGCTCTTACAGCTCACAGTCCACAGTCTTGGTTGCAAGACAAGCTGTAAATCATAAATTATGACTCAAGGCTGCTCCCAAATCTCCCCTAGGACAAGCTGGCAAGAATCATCCACTCTTCCTGCTTCAAATTGATTCCCTGCAATGTGAGAACTCCTCCAACTGCATTTATTACAGAAACAGCTCGTGGCAGACTGTAATGCAGGCTGACACAGCCCAAAAATCAATAACCCCGTGGTAAGAGTGCTCAGCCTTCCCCAAAACATTCCCCCAGGTGCCCAGGTACCTTTTCTGGCCAGATTCCCAGGTGGAAGTACAACCTGGCCTGGAGCATGAGGTGCTGCACGTTGTCTGGATACATGGCCAGGTACAGATCCAGGGAGTCTCTCAGGAGCTGGTAGGACTGGTCAGTGCTCTCTCTGCCAGCAGGGAAGAAACTCAGCTGTGAGGCTCTGCAAGCCCTGTCCCCAGAGCCCCCAGGGACAGGGGGAGTCCCCAGAAATGCTGCTGCAGGTACAGCACACCCACAGCAGTGACTGCAGCACGGACTGGCACTCATCACACCCAGCCTGCCACAAGGAAAAACACTCCACAACTGATCCCTGCACTCTGCCCTCCCACTGGGATTATTCATTCTCCTTGATCAAACAGTCCTGCACAGAGATTTCACTCTCCAAGCCATTTCCTTTTGTTCCCCTGGCACCTTAAAGCAAACCTGTCACTTTTGGGATTCTCTCTCTGGCTGCCTGGGAAAGGGATTATCAGGAGCATTTGAGAACCAATTTTTCTACACACCAACAGTAATCTCTGAAAATGCTCATTTGAACATGGGGGTTGTGCATAGCAGATGACAACAAAAGGCTCTGTTTAAGCTGGACAGTCCCTACCAGCTTTTCACAGGGAAAATACAATATCTTGTCTATTTTCTTGAGGGGAAATAGTTTTATCAAATATTTTTGTTTCTGCTCAGATGCAGGTGATTAAAAGCACCGAGCCACCTGTGACACACGGAATTTTCAGGATCTCCTGGGGTGAGTGACACCTTTGGGAAGCACTCCCTGCAATGCCATGAAGCAGCAACATTGGATATGCAGATAACACACCCTGGGTCCTTTTTTCCAGGGTATGGATCCTCAACTCACCTCTTGCCAAGGTTCAGGAGGTTCCCCACCATCCTCTGCAGGACCTCCTTGGAAGTCACCACTCCATAGAACTCCTCTGTCACGTGGTGCCCGATCAGGTACTCGCACTCCTTCACCGTCAGCTGCTTCCCCTTCCCAAAGGCATCGATGTAGGTGTAGTCAAAAATGTCTGTGCTTCTGCAGAGGCAACACAGAGACCAAACTGGCACCAGGGGCCTCGTGGTAAAGCAGGATTTGCTGTTTCTGTTCTGTCCTCAGCACTTCCAAGCTGTGTCCTTCATTCCTCAGCTCCCTCCTGAACAGAGATTTCCTGGTACCTTCTCTCTCCTCCACAATTTTCACATCACCTCATGGGTACTATGACTTCAGGAAATCTGTTATTATTCAGCAGCAGCAGTGCTGAGTTCTAGAAAATCTTCCCTAAAGATCTCATCTTTCCCTCTGTATAATTCCAGATGGAAAATAATGAAACTTTCTCTGTCGCTGTTGAGCCGATGTCGACACAAGAAGAGGTCAAGATCAGAATGGCAAAAGAGGCGAATTTATTTATTAAATTCAGCTTTTATATACAAAATGACCACTCACTTGACTGGCCACAGTCATCCACCCCCTAGGGCTGATTGGATGGAACTCTGACTGTCTGTTTTGAAAACAACTCAGCCAAAAGATGAACTTATTTTTATATTTACAGTTTCAGAGAAAAATCTCCCATGGGAAAGCAGACTTGTGCTGTCACATTTCTCATACCAGTTTAGAGCAGGAAATCTGTTACCATTCAGCAGCAGCACAGCTGAGCTCGAGGAAAACTTTCCTAGAGGTCTGATTTTTCCCTCTGTATAATTCCAGATGGAAAATAATGAAACACCCTCACACAGGTCTGGAGCTGTAAACGTGTTCTGGTTTTTGTCACTGTGGGCACAGTTTCAGAGTTCAGGAGGTCACTCACCCTTCTTTCCCCTGACACCATCGCAGCAGGAAATGGCTGGGAAAGTTGACAGGCTCCAGTTTGACTCCCAGCTGCCTGGCAATTGTTAAATAAAGCACAGACAAACTGATGGGAATTCCTGTCCTGCGGATCAAAACCTGGGGGAGAAAAATGTGACAAAAACACAGGTGGGATCTGAGAAAACCATGAATTTCAAGGGTGGATTTCACAAAAGAAAATATAACATGACAGCATATGCACTGCAGGATGACATTTATTCAAGAGTTGCTCTTCACAGAGAATTATTTGTCTGGCTACATTCAGACAAGTAAAGTGTCCCAAGCCTTGCAGCCTCCCAGTTTTTCCCTCACACATACCTGGTGGATGTAGGAATTCAGGGAGTTGTAGTAATCCAGCTCATTTCCTTTGTATTTTAGCTGCTCATACAGGACACAGTTCATGGCATCAAGCACCTGCCTCTGGAGCTCCACTTCTGGAATGAGAACCTCTCCTGCAAACACATGCAGTGAAAGAAAGACTGAGAAAACAGGAGCACCCAACCTTCATGCCACAAAATCTTCACATGGGCAGGCTCAGGCTCTCCCTGAAAGCCAGAAATTGCACAGTGTTTATAAAACCAAGGAGCAGGGTGCTGCCTGACCTTTGGAGATGATAAACATGCACCTTACTACTGATGGTTTTCTGAGACTGGCAGGAAAGAGGTTGTTTCCCTCTCCCACAGCTCTGCTACAGATATCAGCACTATCAAGATTTCAGGGATAAATGGGAAAAAAGAAAAGAATTCCCTCCCAATTCTTTTTGCTTAGACAGCATCTGATGGATTGAACCCTGGGCTACTGAACAGCTGTTTCTTGAATGATGGCTCAGATAAACGTCAGAATTTTGTTTGCCAGGGGAGAAAAACAACAGCTCTTTGAGCTGCCACAACTCCACAGCTGTTTCACCTGTGCAGAGGTGCAGGGAAGCTCTGCAGGAAAGCACATTTCTGTACAGTACCTGCCTTGGAAGCCAAGCTGGGGTGCCTGGGGTTCTTGGTCCGCAGCACTTTGCGCACTTTGTCTGTGATGTCGTCCACCTGTGCCTGGACACTCTTCAGGCAGATGTCTGACAGGGGGTTGCAGTACTGATCAATCAAAACAGCACCTGGAAGAAACAAACTACATAAGAAACAGGACTTGAGTTTTTCTTTGCTTCGTTTTGCCTGCTCTCCATTCCAGGCATGCAGCGAGCGATCGCAGCGGAGCAGCAGAGCCCTGGGCTTGGCACCTGCAGCATCTACTGGATTTATCACCCAGAATGCAGAGAATGAGCTGACATGATAAATGACCAGCTGAATTCAGTATTCCCCTCTCCACCATGCTGGAAGGGATCTGTACCTTGAGCAGGAGGGCTGCTGGACCAGGCCTGACCAGCCCTGCGCTCACACCGCAGCCCCTGGCGCCTTCCCAGCTCAGAGTGGCTTTTATTCAGAGCCTGAAACAACCCCAGCTTCACTTGAACTGCCTCAGTTCTGATTTCTCCCTGTCACATCCTCCATATCAGCCTTGTTCATCATTTCCTTGTCTGCTACACTGATCTTTCTCCTCCACACCTGCTCTCCATCTCCCTAACACAAACCAGAACAGAGCAAACGTTCATGTTGCTCCTACCCAAGCCTCTGCAGGAAAAAACTTCCTCCTCACAGAATCTTCTCCTTGTCACCACTGCTCTTTCCAAAGCCTCCTATTGCTCAATTTTTGGAATCAGCTGTAAGGACTTTGCATGGACCATCCCTCTTCCAGCTTCCCACATGGCTTTGGCAGCATGTCCACGACAGGCCTGTAAACCAAGGAATTCAGCAGGACCCCAGGCTGTGTTTCCTTTTTGTCCCCTCAGAGTACTCCCTGTGCTGACCTGGTGAAACTTCCCAAAAAACCACCTGCTGGTGCTCCAAAGGCACCTCCACAGCAGACAAATTACACATATTAGTTTATTATTAATTAATAACATTAATATTATTAGTTAATAACATTAACATTTAATAATAATGTTAATAACATTAACATGAAACAATTTAACAGACATAAACTAAGTCTCATCATTAATTTGGTTTTTTTCTAGAAAAGGCCACTTTTTGCTTTCCCTTCCTGCCCTCACAGCCCCTTCTTCAAAGTCCATTGCATTAGCAAAAACCAGCATTGGTGTCACAGACTCTTTCCTGGGACATTCTGGAGTGTGCAGCAAGAGGAAGGGATTCTTCTACAGCCACTGACAGCTTCTGAGCCATTCAGAAGGCTGAGAAGGAGAATAATCCACCAGGCTGAGGAAATGAAGAGCAGAAGAAGCAGAATAAAGAGCTTTTTCTTTCCTCTTAGCAGGTGTAAGTGCCCTCCCACCACGTGACTGGACTTGGGTCTGTTTCCCATCAAGAGTCCAGCACTCAGTTCCCGAGACACTTGCAGTGCTCAGGCTGCAGCACCTCCCTCTGCTTGCTCCCTGCCCTCACCTGAGGAGCCCTGGGAGAGGGGAAAGCAGGGAGCTGACTGGGATCAGCTGAACACAGCCCAGGGGCTGCAGCTGCAGTGCCAGTCACTGGGATGTGGAGCTACAGCTCGATTTCTCAGCACCCTGCTCAAGATCCCAGTGCTCTCCCAGCTCCTGCCTTGCCTCCCAGGTCAGGGGTGATTCTTCAAGCACACAGCACTGACAGGACCTAAAGCCATCCTGACATTTTGATGGGAAGGATTTTGGGTACATCCGAAATCCAACCTGAATTCTGGGGAAGGGAAGGGGA
>VZTJ01003063.1:0-18012 GCA_013397795.1 Orthonyx spaldingii
TGGAGAAAAGGAGGTTCAGGAGTATCAGTGTGGATATAAAAGCAGGGCAGAAGGAGAGAGCACTGTCAATAAGGAGGGAACCAGACGCTTCTCAGTGACTGGACAAGATGGCCATAAACTGAAATCCAGTATATTCTATATTAAACAAGAAATGGCAAAAAAGCTTTAAGGGTGACAGAAGTCTAGAACAGGTTGCCCAGTGGGGCTGTGGAATGTCCATCCTTGGAGAAAGAAAATATCCGACTGAACACAGCCATGAAAAACCTCTAATCGACCTTGCTTGGAGGGAGAGGGTTGGACTAAATGGTCTCCAGAGCTGCCTTCCAGCCTCACCTGTTCTGTGATTCCTGTTGTAATCAGTGAGGAGTTAAAACTGCCATGTTTTACCACCTTCACCTTTAACATCAGGAGCCTTAGCTCCCAGGGTGAGTGATTATGCCTTTTTCCATCAGCATGTAGTAACAAAAAGCAAAGTACTTTCTTTAAAGTCCATTCCGTATTCCCACCTTACAGTCAGATTTTCTTAATTAATCTTGCTGGTCTATGATTTTGGGCTTTTTGTTTTTTCTTTCCGGAAGAATACCATTCTTTCTATTATTCTTGTCTCAAAGAAATAGAGCAGCACAACAGTACAGCATGGTCCCACAAGCAGATTGAAAACAGATTTCTATAAACTACTGAATTGCTTAATGCTCCACGTGTAATACCTAATAAAAAATAATGAGCCAGGTAATCTGCATCATTGCAAGCACTTTGCCCACAACAGTAATTTTCAGCTTTTAAGTCAGCAGCAATCCACAAATTGCTAAAAACTTCTGTGAAACTAGAGGGTGGGAAGAACCAGCTCTTCTAGACCTGCAAAATAAAGTTGTACTAATTACATTTTTCTTTCTGCTGTCTTTTTCACATGGCCCTTATTTCCATTTATCTTCTCTCATTCCACTTCTAGAGGAAGAGGTAACAAAACCTGTTTTCTTTTTAGATATTAGACAACTTCTGGAGACTAATTATGGACCATTCTTATGCCCTAAATACATATCCAAGCTAGCAGTCTCACCTGGGCTGCCAAACAAACAAGCAAAAAACATAAACCAAAAAACCCCAAAGGGAGGCATAATAGAAGAGATTCCTGGAATTTATTAGGACCTTGTTCACATAAGCTAAAAAAAGTCTGTACAGCATTGTTTGCCATCTCTTCAAGGAAAATCTCCTCAGTTCCTTCTTTGTCTCCTAATTCCAGGGAGACCTGGCTCCCCCAGACAGGTCCCTCAAGCTGACGCCTGCTCACTTGCTTCTAACATCTGGTAGCTATTTGAAACTGCACCTGTTCATTCTAGTTCACTGGAAGAAGTCTCTTTTTCCAGCATGAAGCACTGCGAGGCAGGGTTATTGTCTCTGTATTAAGGCTCTGATGCACTTAGCTAAGACACGTACATAGACTGCAGAGAGAACCAAAATAATATATTCTATGACATCTGCTAGCTGCCCTCATCAGCCAACCCATGATAAGCAGTCATCACAAACACGTTTACTTTCCTCCTGCAAACATTTACCCATTCTGTACTTCTGCTCTAATGCTTTCTGATGGAAAACCATCACCTCTAAGTGAATTGTTTGACTCATCAGCTTGCAAGAATATACGTGGAAATCTTTAAATGGTTTATATTCTGATGTTGCATAACCTCCACATGTGCCAAGGCTGAAACTTTGCTGGTTTTAGAGACATTAGCTTTACAAATGAGCAGATTTTTGAAGAGCTGTTCATTGTTGCATATTAAGTCATGTGACATTTTGTGCTATTTATCATACTTTACCAAAAGAAGACTTTCAGAAAATACTTAGAAAAATCATTTCATTTCCATCATTACTCTTTGGCCATGCTGAAAAGAAAGGTGACCTGACCCTCTCAAAAAACTAACTTTAAGCATCCAGACACAGTCCACCATATCTGTAAGCCACAAATATATCCAGGCACACAGAGCAATACATTTCAGTGAAAATGCTCTTAGGAGGAAAGCAACAATATTTTAAGTTGTCCCACCTGCCACTCTTAGTGACTTTGCTTGAAACACACTGTCCCTCACTCCTGCACAGCTTTGTGCCAATATGCAGTCGCCAGTTTTCTCCCTCAACCAGTACAATATTTATGTATTAGCCCTCTCAGGATCTGACTAATTTGGCTGTAGGTTAGGTATGGGCTTTTTGAAAGCAAGCCACTCACAGTCCATGTGGAGTTTGCTCGTGGTCTTGAATTCAGTGGCTCTTCTCCCTGATGTTCCAAGATTTATTTTCCAGTCTACCAGGTGCAGCAAGCAGTTCACATAGAGATGTTGTTCCAAAGAGAGTACTACAGCACAAAAAGCAACAAAATAAAGTCACGCCACTGAAAAGGACCTACGGGGTCTCTGAATTCTAACACTTCCTATTATGTTTGTAGAAAAAGTTATGCTTTCTCTGAGGAAAGTGGTTGAGCCACGTCTCCTCGTCTCCTCAGTCACCCAAATTTATCAGACATCTCCAAATGCTGTTGCAGTGCCCAGAATAGACAATGTCCTCTATTCCCATAAGTTGAACTGGTTGCTATTTGTGTTTAATAGAGGACCAACTTTATCATTGTTTCGTTAAAACTGTTTTAGCTCTTCTTTAGCTATGGCCAGTTTTGAAAAAATTACAGTATTTGCCCCAAAGAGGAACTTCTATTATATATTGCCAAGTTCTTGGCCCTGGACTAGGCAGAGATTTGTATTCAAGGCTTCAGAGTAATCCAAGACCACCTCTATGACTTTTCCATACTTCTCTGCAATGACATCTTTTGTACGATCAGTCACCTTGCAGTGTTCCTCCTACAGAAATGCACTTCGTATAACAAACAGTAGCAAACAATTCTGAATGGTTTTCTCTTCCCTGGTTCTTTGTCATCACTTCCTGCCCCTTGCACAGATTTGTAATAAATTTCTGTGTTTCTTGTCTCATGTGACACCATACGAATCTAAGTGATATCCAGACAAATGTGAGCTTAGTTCAAACATAAAAAAGAGTGCCAGTGTTTTCTGGAACCACCTCATTTTCGTAATCCAGACTATGTTTTCACCTCCATCTCCCATTAATGTGCTATTCCACTCCCATATCCCTCAAATTCCACCTTGACTGCACAAAGCCATGACCGACTCAGCTCTCATTGGCAGCAGCCATTAATGAGTTACTGACATTACTCATACACGCATATGCAGACTACATCTATCTGCCATATCAATCAACAGGCTTTGTAATCATGAAGAAAACCTGTCTTGTAAGATGAAATTCATAGAATAAGGGCTGCATCTCCTCCTTTTACCCCCTTTCTGAAACCTCCCACCCAAACACACGCTTTTCCAGGAAAAGTCAGCTTACTTTTTTTCCCCAAAATGAGCTGCTTGTTTATTGCTAAGGTAAATGTTAATCATTAGCACTTCATTAATGGTTCTGTTTACCATCTAAACAGGAGATGGCTTCAAACCATGCCCAAGGGAAATTAGATTTCTAAAAATTAGGATGTTTGTTTTAGCATTTAAATTAAGCTTTTAGGTCACAAGAAAAATCTTGGCCAGGGAGAAGAACATCTGGATCTACATGAGAATTTCAGAGAACATCTGTGTATGTCAGGAAATACATATTCCTGACCTGCTGTCAACACCCCATCTAATGGGAAATTTTTTTTGAAGGATGACCTCACACCTCTTTAATACTAGCTGTACCATACATTAAGGAAGAAAGAGGAGCAAGTGTCTCAGAGCTGGCAGTGCAAGTGGAACAGTGCAGTTTTCCTTTATGAAATCCAAGTATGGGCGTCTCTTTTTCTAGGCTGAAAGCCAGGAACACAAAAGCAGATTTCCTCTTGCATTTCTCTTTGGCAATAAAGGTGATCTGGCACCAAGTGACAGGAACGTCATTCCACTTCCACAGCTGCAGCGACAGCCCAAAGCAGAGCCATTTTTGCTATGTGGTTCAGTACACTGGTATTCAGAAGGTATGCAGGGAAGAGGAAGAGGGGAATATGAGTTGAGGAAAACAGCCTCGGGAGAACTGATGGCAGAAGGAGCAATAGGATCAGAGGCCGAACTGAACAATCTTCCTGCAAGATCAGACCAGCTGCCACTGAGACCCCTCAGGCAAAATTCAAAAGGGAACTTCCCTGTCAAGTGAAACTAGCACTTGAGCATTTAATAAAAAACTTTTCTGATTATTGTTTCTTTTTTCCTCCCCATACTGTGATCATATTACAGGTTTATTTTCATTTGACCTGTAACAATCTTAATTGCCTCTTTTCTTTTTCCTCATGGCCAGGGTTATCATTCCAACTCTTAACCTCCACAAATTCTTATTGTCCTTGATGTGTCTTGGCCTCTAAAACACTACGACCTTCACCAATAAGCCGTGAGAGTTATGAAAAAAGGACATATCCTGTTTCTGAAGCAATCCTTAAAAAGGGAGGATAAGGCACTTCGTCTGAGGAACATTTTGGCTTTTACTTTTCTTATAGTATCAACACTTTTTTCCCCAATATCTCCCATCAAATAGTAATATCTCAGTAACCAAAAATCGCAACAAAACACTGTTGAACAAGAAGTCAGGTAGATTCAAAATCCTGCACATTTCATAAGTTTGAAAAACCATTGCTAGAGCACAGATTGTTTACGCTGCAACTCAGGCAAGGATGATTTTGAAATGTTGACACCCACAGCAATATTTGAATCGTAACTTGGTGGGGTAGGATTGTTTTCTACACCTTTACTTCCAGTGAAAGATTCCGGCTGTGGAGCTGGAGTTGGTTTCATTGGGGCGTGGGGGTGATGACTCATTCAATGAAGATAAGGATGACACTGTAGACAACCAGTTTTGCCTCCTTCTCTCAGACTTTTTTATCCACGGCCTCACTGCATGACTCATTTAACATCAAGTACAAAAGTAGTAAAAATAGTTGTATTTCATAGCTGCCTTTAACACCATTAGAAAAGGGGGGAAATCTGGACTGTTATTTACGTTATTTACATAGTTATATAGAAATTCTGCCCAAATTTCAGTGTTTGCTACATTTGCAATAGCCTGACCTGTAAAAACAAATTCAACCCCAGCTCAGCATGAAAACAGTTGTGGCATAAAAACATGTTTTATTCATGGAGAAAGCACCAGTACTGTATTCCTTCCATGGTCAGTTTTTCAAAGCTTAATAAGCACTCTTTGCTCTGAGAGAAACTGTAACAAGCACTATCTTGAAAGAAGCCAAATTTTTAGGCATGCTGATGATTGATTTACGTTTGTGGATCTTGCCTTTTATCCTGGCTTGTGGGCCCAGGTGTGAGCCTGTTACGAGCCAAAGGACAAGGCCTTCACGGACAGACTTGTCCCTTCAGCACCACATAGGAGGATTCCAAAGAGGGATGTAAGAGCACAAGGGGTCAGCACACACTTGGACGGTTCCCTTGGACTTGTTGCCTTGGACTGTTTCCTACAGACTGTTCCAATCCACATGCAGAGAGTTCAGCTCTAACTCATTAAGGTACTTGAGCATGTAGCCGGCTCCTGGTGGAAAAGGAGACCATAGGTTTTGCACCATCTATTGCTTGTAACATGATGCAGGAGCTCAGCATGAACCTTTAAATCCAACCAAGAACGAGAGACACCAAAAGAAAATAAGTTACAAATTACAGAAAATGAAAGTCAGGGGTACATATGCCCATAATGCAGTAAAGTAAGCAAAAGAAATTGCTGTGAAACTTTAAACAACCTGTCAGATTTTGAACTAACACTAAAAGTCATGCAAGGACCTCTCAACTCCTAATGGAAACAAAAAACAGTCACTTAGTTGTTTTCTCAGAAAAAAGTTGAACTTATATCATCACAGGAACATTCACAGTTTGTTTTCTGGACTGCTATTTCAAGCCAAACTATGCATATGCAAAAAGTAACTATTTGCTTTCTTTAGCATCTACACTTCCTAGAAAGTTTCATTTCCCTGCTGGAATACCCACATTGCTGTAGCTCACAAGCAAAGAATGGAAAGTCTGAGCACAAAAACACGGGAACATAGAGCCACTCTTTGTTTCATTGTGGGCTATGACACAAACAAAAATGACTCCCAGGAAATGGCTCTTCAGAGCGCATTTACTATGCTACACACCTCATTTCTCCCTATTATAGAAATATTCTTCAGCCAAGCTACCACTAAGTGTCTTGTTTGCTTGAATCACTGACAACCAGAGTACTTGCATTAACATTCACCCAGGTTTTTTTCACTGCCTACCTTTTTCTCACCTTCTCTGCTCTTAGAGTTTTTTTAACTTTGTAAGAGTAATTCTGTAAAATGATCAATGACATTTATAATGTTTAAACAAGAAAGAAAAAGTGCCTTGATGCTTCTCTGTCTGTTTGTATTTTTGCAGCTTCAATGGAAAATCTACAATAGGCTTTGTTTGCTAATTACTTCAATTTGCACCTTGGGGAGAAGAAGGCTTAGCACACATCAGATAAGCCCTACTCTAAATATGAAAGGAATCACATGGCAGAGCATCAGGCCCTAGATGAATGATTTCCCTGCTCTTTATGAATCAGAGAACAGTTCAGCATAAATTACATTTCCAGAACAAGAGGAATGGATGCATGTCCCGGGCTCTATCTGCAAAGGAGAACACTGGCTCACTGACAATGCCCCCCACTTGCTTGCTTTAGAAAAGTAGTTTACACCAGAAACAGTTTCAAAATGCAAAGCAAACAATTATTTTCTAGCACCCTCTTCTTTCAGTGACTTGTGCTGCCTGTGTTTCCCCTGGTATTTGATTTCTGTATGTTATCGCCTAGGAATCTGTGGGGTCTTAAAAAGGTGGTGTTCCTGCCACACTTGCAAAGCCTCAAGTCTCCAGGCAACTGCTGTTAACCAGTCACATAGTGCCCGTACCTCAGTTTTAGCTAATGAACATTTTCAGTGGGATGAGAAATTAGATTATTCATGGATGCTAAGAAAAGAATAACTGGACTTTGTTACTGACATGATAACGAAATGTCTGCTGTTCACCTACCAGCCGTTGCTGTAGGGGTTTGTCATATTAACAGCTAAATATTCACAGTGTGCTGAAGAGGTTCACTGTAAGTTAACAGGGCAGGTTCAACATATCTCAAGTTGTATGTTGGTTGCTCCAGCCCACCCCAAGACACAGAGAGAGAGTAGAATGGACAACACTGCTCCCCCACGGTGTCCCTCACCCAGGTCACCTAGGCCTCCCGTTCAGCTCCAGACTTCATGATGGGCAGGGGGAATTTGCTGGCTCTAGAGAGATGCAGAGACCTCAAGTATTGAGCTGCAGCAGAAATATCTCTCACTATAAATCAACTAAAAAACCCTCATCAAAACCAATCTAGCAAATTAAGCATGAAGTGAATGCAGAACTGTTCCATCAGAGGAAACCCTGCTGGAACTTGGAAAATTTACTTTTTCCACTTTCTTTTAAAGCCTTAATCCTGAAGTGCAAACACAGCCTTGTGAGGGCTAGTGAGGGGAGAGGCAGCAGAGTTCAGAGCATGAGACCTCCTCACACACAATAGGAAGATGGGAGTACTCCAGTATCTTATTGAAGAAAAATACCAATATTTCTGTTTTCAGTACATCAGAGAACAGGAAATACTCAGATCTCTTTTTTTTCATTTCACTTTCTTTAAAGTAGTCAATAATTTACATTTAGGATAAGAAGCAAAGAAGAAAAAAAGGACAAAGATTGAAAGCATATACTGCTTTAGGGCACGGATGTTATTCCAAGACAACCCTGTAACTGTGCATTAGATTCTGCACTGCCTTCTCAGTGCAATCCTTGTGTAGCAATTTAAGCTGGCCAGCAGAATACTTCTGTCTGTTACTAGATCCACAGGAGTCTTCCCTTCTCTCTGCTTTTCCAGTTCCTGAAAACTCCACTAGAAGACACCAGCGAGGAGCTCGGGTGCCTTCTATCTGGTGTCTGTCCCAGCCGGGAGCATAAACCCAGGCGCTAATACTCGCTGAGCCGTCGCTTAGTTCAGTCTCTTCTGCCACCCGGTGGCGTCGTGCCCATCGTGCAGCCTGGCCACGGCTTCTGCTCCCGGTAGAACTCGGCAGAGTTAACATATTTGCTCCGGACACCAAAGACAACTCAGTGGAATACAATGACAGCAGAAAGCCAAAGCCTGCTATTCTCGGCACACAAAAAGCAAAAAGCACTTTTGAAGGCTTTTTGATGTTATTTCACCCAAAAGAAAGTTCTCCTCCAGACCCAAGTCCCAGTGAAAACTCATAATCAATATGAAAAGTCTGGACAAAGTCTGAGTGAAAAAGAATAGCATTGAGCATAACGACCAAGACTCTTCCACATCACCACCATGTGTTTTAATCCTGAAACAAGCAAACCAAAGATTTAAACTATTTTTCCATTGTGGCAAGAGTCCCAAGCTACAGAAATACTGAACACTTAAGTTTTGTGTTGGTATTGTCCTGAGGGATTTTTGTGGTTTGTTTGTTGTGTTGTTGGGTTCGAGTTTGTCCTTCATGAAAAGCAGTAGAAGGTGTTACTTGCATGCAGAAGTGACTTGAAGTCTATGAGGTTCTTGAGTTTTTTGTTTTCTTCCCTACCAGAAATTGCCAATTGCCAATTGTTTGAGAAACATTCCTTGTAGCAGAAAACAGTAATCTGGCCCGTACATATAATGCATATATTCAGGGAGCTTTAAACTTGCCATTTAAAGACTCCTTTTTAAGTTCCAGCCCTTTGTATCTCCCCCTCCAAATAAAATCCATCATTCCTGAAATTCTATCAAGAAAGTCCTGTATATTTGACCTTTCAAATTGTATTCTGAATGTTTTATGCATTCATACAGATACAAACACAGTTTAATAGACCTCCAGAGTCCTTGAAAATGGAAGTAGGGAAAAAGGCTCCACTCTAAATTAGCATGTTGCAAATTGCCAGTAAGATTAAAATACATGTGTAGGGCTGAAAATTACCTTACTGCTTCATGGATGGAGGAGTCAATCTACCTAAACCCTAATGAGTAGCAAAGAGGGGAGAAACAAGGGCCCAGCAATTTTGTGGAGTACAATCTACCCTGGCTCTTAAATCTGCAAGTAACATGAACTGCTGCAATTCACAAAGAGTGAAGCAGCGTTGGCACATAAAGTCAACTGCCACCATCTAATCCATGTGCATAAACTTCCAAGTCGGAAAGAAATTTCACTACATATTGGTGAACTTTGTAACTATACAAAACAGCTGCTTTTCTTCTTGCAGACCACATTTTCTAAAGATCGTAAAGAAAAAAAAAAAGCCACGTCAAGTGCTATACAATTTTTTGTATCTTGTAAAGACAGTATTTTCAAGGCAGATCTACATTTTAGTTATGCAAAAGTTAGCACCTATCAGTTACATCTGCAAACAAATCAAGTTCCAACAGAACAGTTCCATGGCTGTTCAAAGTATCCTTGCGTCTTGGTTTAAAGAGATGGGCACTGTGAAATTAGTCACCTCCCTCTTGGAGGTTTTCAGGACAGGGTAAATCCGTGAGGACTCTGATATGGATTTGGTGGGATTTGGGCAGGAGATCCCCGAGAGCCCTCCCACCTTGAGGCGTCCCTGTGATGTACTAACCAGTCCTTCCCATAGCCAGGCAGAAGCCAGCCACTGGATGTCACCCTGCACTCATTCAACATTGCTGTTCCCGCTGTCCCATGGCAATGGAAAGGGTTTCTTACAAGCTTTTTACTTAAGGTAATGACTTAAGAGTATTACACTTCTTCAAAGACATCCTTGCTGAGAAGTACACTACAGGCTGTTAAAAAACTTCTGAATCCCTGCCTAAGGTTGAAAACTTAATATGAACTTCAGCCAAATAGATGTCATGAGTTAAGAGTGCTTTTTGAGTCCGCACCAAGAGTGCAACACAGCCTTGTTTAAATGCAAACCTGACATACACATCCAGCTGTGCATGTATTTCCCATGTGCTGGAACAGGAACAGACTGTGAGATCTTGTCTAGTGTACATAATACTGAATCAATATTGGTGAATCTGCTGTGATACCCATAAAGAAACTGCAAGGACAATAATCACTGCAGGGGAACAAGAAAGATTCTAGAAAATCAAAAGCACCCTTCAATGCCTCCTAGCATAATATTGATTCTCCTCTCCTCCAGAAAGTCAGAAATAAACAATTTCAGCCAGGTACAGCATGAACACTGAGGGGCCTGAATGGCAAGCTGTGTTCTTCTGGAAATGAGCTTGACCTAAGAATGTGAAATGCAGGAAGCAGATCCGAGTTCAGTGTCTAAGCTATTGATCTTCGCCAATTTCACATTAATAGTGCTGTCAACTGCAAGCACTCAAAAGTTCCCTACAGACATCCTGTGCTCCCCTGCCATTTCTCCCTTCCCCACTAATCCCAGATTTCATCATACAAGCCTGGGATCCTTTTGTTTACCTTTGGTGTTAGTGCTGCTAAGATTGTGATACTTCCCTACATTTAGAAACTGGAGACTTTTCTCTAAACACAGGAGAGTCTAATTTTCTCTTGTAGTAACCAGCATTAGCAACGGGAATTTTAAGTTAATCATTCTGAAAATAAAACCAAAGCACTGGTCTGATTCAAGTGAATAAATGATAATTTATGAGGCACATAGTACGTCTTCTCTAGGGTGAGAAGACCATGTCAGACTCAACATCTCCACTCTTCTGAGCACACACCCCATCCCTTGTGCAAAGGGAATCTCCTCACATGCCTTCTCAGGTGGAGCATTTACACAGTAAGAGATTGCCCTCACATAGACCGTGGAAATAGACGTCAAAAATTGCTTCATTCCTTGTATAACATCCTGGCTGGCTAAGGAATGAAACTACAATTACAACTTAAATACAACTTTAAAAAATGGTCCTGCCCAAAAGTCACACAATGAAGCTAGAAGTTTATCTAGTCTATCATACCAGAGTTCAGACTAGCATAGGTCACTGGTGTGATGACAGTTTTTACACAAGTACCCGTGGCACTGTGCAGACAAAAAGTGCTGTAAAGCTTTGCTGGGTTAGACACCATCCAACAGTTGACCATTAGAGACTGAATTCAGGAGACAAGTAGCTTTGCCACTATAATATTCCTTCACAGCCAGATGCTTTATCAATACCACAAAGTCAACCCTAATCCCACCTTCCTCAGAAGTAGATTTTCAAGTAGCAAAGACAGCCTCTGATGCCCTCTTCAAGCTGGCTGAGTTATTTTTCTGTACAGAAGAGATCATTGTGAACAGGGTCTCTGTAGGCATGCAGGGAAAATGCAAAGAGCAGTAAAAACACACTGCCCACATTCTGTCACGATGGCTGTCAAAGAAGTACCAGCAGGCTGTTTTTCTGTGAGACTCCAAATGTCGTGCAACATCAAAAAGGATGATATATGTGTACCTACTCCCTGGTATGTGCATCTTGCATTGAAAGTATTCTCCTGTTAGTTGTTTTGCTGTCCACGTATAGCATCCATGTGTATATGAAGTATCCATTGCTCAAACAAGCTGGTTAAAGAGAAAACAGGAGCTGAAACCAGCAGTGTCTGAAAGTTTTTCATAAGGGCTTGGGTTAAGGATTAAGTGCCATGTCAAGAACTGAAAACACTAGTCTCATTTTATACCACAGAATGTCCAGTTCTGGCCTGGAGCTCCTGTACTGTAAGTGAAGAGAAAAGGGTGGTCCCTTTGTGGCAACATGTTGTGAAGCTTCATATTGTGAAATATAGAGCTGCATCTTCCACATCCATGTAGAACTGGATATATTAATATCTATACGCAATTATATGAGACAATGCTTTGAGGAAAAACTCATATTTTCCAATAGCAAGTGCTAAATCCCACCTCACAATTTTTATTCATAGCCACAGGGAAATTTAATGTATTTTGTGTGTTGTTTGCAAACACATACTGTCACAGGTGCTATCTTGGTACAGCTCCCAATGTGTGTCCAGGTGTAGGGTGCATTCCCACCACACAGCCTATCTAAAATGGACACATGGAGACCTTATAGCAGCCCTTCAATACTTGAAAGGAGCTTACAAGAAAGATGGGGACAAACTTTTTAGCAGGGCCTGTTGTGATAGGACAAAATATAGATAACATTTAAGCTGGTTTTAAACTGAAGGAGTTTGATTTAGATTAGACATAAGGAAGTGTTTTACAATGAGGGCAGTTAAACTCTGGCACAGGTTGCCCAGAGAGGTGGTGGATATCCCATCCCTAGAAACATTCAGGGTCGGTTGGACAGAATGCTGAGCAACCTCTTCTAGCTGAAGATGAGCCTGGCCTTTGCAGAGGGTTTGGACTAGATTGTGTTTAAAGGCCCCTTCCAACCCAAGTGATTGTTTTCCCCCTGGCTCCAAGCCATGGTTTCAGCTTGAAAATAACCTGTACCAACAGATGCAACAGGTGAGAGGCTTTTTTTGACACACTGCTAAAGCCTGTATTTAGTTACTGGTGTTTTCATGATTGCTAGATAAGTCTTGCAACTGAAAGATTTATCCCAGCAAGTACCAGATGGCTCATCCAAGGAAGGCATTTTTAATAGCTAACGCATGGTGTAAGGTTATGGCAGGAAAATGCACATCAAGGTTGCACATCTAATCCCATACACAGCATATTTATACCACAGAGACTCAGAGCAATTCCAAGGCTGTCAGCTTTATTAACAAGTAACAAAGTGTACGCATGTAAAAAATTTCTAAAGAACAAATCCTATGTGGGACTGAGTCCTCACCCAAATCACTCCCTAGAAATAAAAAATGTCTTGTTTTGAAGGAAGGTTACTTGTTTCACAAGTATCTATTACAGTAAGTGCTGTGTGTTCAGAGAGGGTGTCCAGGTTTCCTCCTGTCAGCTTTCCCTGGTAGCAGCCGAGAGATTGCCTGCTCTCAGCAGTAGTCACTAAAGAAATCACTGTCCTGCAAAAGAGAGTTAAGAGGAAAGATGTTTTGAGATTACTGAAGGATTAATATTTTTTTATCACCCTCCAAAGGTAAATGAATGTGCTATACACAGAATATGCTACAATATACGCAAAGTACACCATAATATCTTCAGAGGATTCTGGAAAAAAAAAAAGTCTTTTGTCTTTTGACTCCTTTTGCATACCTCAGATAATTTGCTCCTGCCTTGAATTCTTAAAATTAATTAGACAATACCTCCTTCTCTCTTAATTTCAAATGATTCATTTATCTCCATTTTTTTTTTGTTCTGTTTTCCTACATCCAGTACCTGGATTGATTAGTTATATGTAACCCTTTATCCTTAAACAATTTCTAATCCCACATGAAAAGGATGACTTAGACTGAGGCTCTACAGCACACTTAGAGAACTGCTGACTAGAAAATAAATACCAGCATTCTGCTTGAAAACCTCTGGCAGGGAAAAGACTTCCAGAGTATATTGCTTCCTTCCTGCTATGATCTTATCTGCCTATATAGATCTGGATTCTGCTCAGGGAATTATCACACTCTGTTGCTCATTTACATCAAAGCACTGTATCCAGCATATCCCACGTAGCTGCCCACTGCAAGCAGGAGACAGGGAGCTGCTGCTGAGCACCTGCTTCCTGGTAATGAGAGTACTCAGCCAGCAAACGGCCAATTTTAAGTGACTGAGGGAAGGCAGGCAATCCAACACCACCACTCTGATGTACACACAGCACTTTGTGTTCAGCCCATTGTATTCAGTTTGATTCAATGGTTAAGAAGTAGCTGCACTGAGAAAAAAACCAAAAACAACCTCTTAAGATTTATTACTCCAACAGCAACCAACAGACATAGATTACTCCAAGTGCTGCACAAAAGGATGCTGAGAAAAGTCCACAGGCAGAAAAGTTTATTATAGCAAGGTCTGTGGTAATGGCATACATGGATTCCAACAGTGAAAGTTACCTTTTTGGGAGGAAAAAAACCCTGAAATAAAAGGAAGGTTGGAAATAAAGAGGCCTGCATGTTAGTTTTCTCTTTCAGCCTTCTCTCCAGTGCAGCAGGTGTCCACCTGTGGAGTTACAGAGTGTAAGTAGCAGGGCAACAGGCCTTGAGAGCCAGAGTGATCTTCTGTCTTTGGTCCGGAAGAAACCCTGGAACCCATAAAAAACATCCTGGTCACAGAGGAAGTGAAAGAAGAAGGCATTGTGAATTTGTGAACTGCTGGACCTGTCAGAAGTGAGAAATACCATTTGCTGCCTTAAAAGGCATTGTTTACCTGTTACCACAAAAGGCAATACTGAGTTGAGTGATTAGAGCACACTGTGGTGTAGAATTAGTTCCTGTTTATGTGATCTATATAAGGAATTTTCACTGCATAATAAGTCTCTTTTTGCACACCACCATCCCCTGAAGTCAGCGTCTTCTCAATCACCGCATCCCACTTAATGCTTTTCCCCACCGAGTTCCCTATNAATAAGTCTCTTTTTGCACACCACCATCCCCTGAAGTCAGCGTCTTCTCAATCACCGCATCCCACTTAATGCTTTTCCCCACCGAGTTCCCTATCAGCCATTCCTTCACACAATGCAATTTGTGCTTCATGCTGATTGATTGTTCAGCTTTGGGCATCATCAGATCTCCTGATAGAAACGGCAACCCCTTCCACAGACAGCCCAGCTTACACCAATACTGGGCTTTGCAGGTGCCAGGCCATGAAAGCAAGGCAAAACCATTGCCAGTAGTTTGGGAGAGGAGAGCTGTTGAGCTCTCTTACAGAGCTGTGAGCAAGAGACTGGATTTCGACTTGCCCATGGAGGGCTGGTGGTGCAACACTAGCTCTATAGAACAGCTCCTTTACGGGATGTTTCTGGAGCAGGCAGCACACTCACCCACAGATAGGTCAAGATGTGCTACAGATTATTTTAAATGTGAACAAAGAGTCTGATCCTTAGAGTCACATTTGCAAAATAAGCTGAGATCAGTAGATGTCTCTGTATCACCCTTTGTTTTCATCAAAATGCTCCTGCATAGCAAGAATGTGAAGGAAGGGTGAAAGGACCGGAAGTCTGTGTCACTGGCTTTACAAAAGTCTGCGTCACTAACCTGCCAATTAAAGCTCAGCATTGCAGCCTGACAATGTCCCATTCTGGACCCTGAGTCAGCCTTTAGGCTAAGACATTGCTTTAACCTACCTCTGCTTCCAGCTCAGCTTGCCCTGCAGCAGACTGGCTGTCACATTACTGAGGAAAGAGCTTGAAAATGTATTGCAGTAATTCTTTCATGCTGTTTGACTAATTAATGGCTGCAATACTTCTGGGCCAAATTCAGAATAACCTAATGTAGTGTCAAGAAAAGCAATCACTGAACCAAGATGCCTATTTCCTCAAATAAAGCTTGTCTGGCACAAATCCTTGCAGCTATTAACATGACACAAAATTCTTCCTTTCACTTATTTCCTCTGTGTTAACGAAACCTGTGTTACAATCTGGACCCAGGACTGAAGACTGCAGATATGATTTCAAGGTTGACATATTAATTATATTTTGCCATATGCTGCAAAACAATGTATAGCTAAAAATATTGAGGCAAGTACTTTAACCTAATACTCAATTTGTTTTTAAGCACGGAAGGAAATAAGCTACCAGTAATTCTTAGTTGGAAGCCAAACCATGCTGGCCTTTGAGAAAGGACCCTCCTCTTCTACTCCTCTGTGAAGCCTTTCAGATATTTTGTAAAAATACAACTTTTTTGGCGTAAAATGCACTATTGTGCAGCCATCCTTTCAGAAATACAGCCCACTTACTCACAGGATGCTAATGTGTTTCCAAAACCTTTTTAACTCAGTTTTTTGACACACCATTAGCTTTGTAATGAGAAAACAAGCATGGTCTCGGTAATCACAAGTTCTGTATGACAGTGTGCATGTATATATACAATTAACAGAAGGTGCACTAGTACACGTTACATAAGTTTACAGCACAATATCCAGGCTGTAATACCTAAAAAAGAAAGTTTTGGGTAAAACTTATGTGACCTTAAAGGAATACTATTCATATCAAAAGGATCAAGCATTTATTGCAACATTTTCAGTGTCTGCTCTATCAGAGGTTATGTTAGGGATTTTATTGAGGTTATCTGCCTGTATAAAGGTGCAAAGATTGCATTCCTAAGCATCTGTTAAATGCTACAATCAGCTGCCACAATAATTTATTTTTGCAGCAATTTAGCATTACATGGCCAAGTTTAATTATGTAGCCAGCTGGACTTTTGTAAATTCCTTACCGCTGTATGAACAGTCTTATTTGCTGCTTGATAGACACGTTGTTCTGAGACTAAACTGCCAGGGAAATAACCCACATATATCCCCATATGGTCTTCATACTGTTCTCCATAAACCTTGAAGCAAGGAGGTGTATAATTAGGTACCTTAAAACAATCCTCATCTGCTTCGAGCTGGTTTATCACTTAGTCATAAGGAGTTACCAGTAGTGTTCTTAATCTGGTTTTACATTTCCTAGGTTCCAATCAGCTGGCACATGAATCAAACCATTGACAGAAATTGTGATCTAGGCATACATTTTTTGAGTAAATTAATAATGCTTATAGTTTATCTGGATCTTACTTGTAAACACAGCTAATCTTCATCTTTGCTTCCCTTAAATTTAAGATTTTAACGGGCCCTGTGATAAAAGCTTTCTCCTCCACTGTTTTCACAAACAGCCACAGAAATGAACTGTTGAGCCCTTCTGTAAAGGTTCAGTTCATAATTACCATAGCTATTGAATATATTTCATTTAAGACAATAAAATTATTAAAGCCCTTCAAGTCTCCTCAACGAGCTTAAACATTCACTTTTAAAACTAAGTTGCTGCTTTAAATCCCACAATAGCTCAGCATTTGCATCCATTTCTTGACAGCAAAGCATGTTAATCTACTTCTAGTTTCTTCATATACACAAGAATCAACTCTAACACTTGCAGCCCAGAATTCTTCAGAGCCTTTCTCTTTCATTAGTTTTGAGCAAACATAAATCAACTGGCCTTTCTTAATATTAATGAATCTGCAGTCGCATTATAATCCTCTTCTGCTCTGGCAAGGGAAATAGTACCTGGGGGAAAAAAAAGCCAACAAAAGAATGAGGTGGATGAATTTAAATACATACATATTTTTACAGAAATATAAATATCTGTGGCCTCATATGTAAAACTATTCCTACATACAAAAGCAGGTTATCTTGAAACAGTAAACGTCTTCAAGAACTTGTTCTGCACATTTTTCTATTCTCCAGTAAGCAAAATAACAGCTTAAGATACCATTTCATCAGTGAAAGATGGAATCCCTCTCTCTATGCTTTTCACTAAAGTGAAAAACATCCCTTTACAAAACCCATTGTTCAGTAAAACTGCATGTGACATTCTACGTAGCCAGTTGACAAGACAAATGTATGACAGAGCTAAATAAGCAAAGTAGTTTTCCCTTCACCTCCACCATTATTTTCGAGACTATTTTGTCCTCAAAGTTAAAGCAAATTTACTTACAGACACAGCCATCATCAGCACACAGCTTCTTGCTGGTAAGCTTCTCCATAAAAATTCCAGTGGCAAGAGTACACTGAGATACAAAAGTAAAATCTTCAAATAAACCCTTTGTGTCATTTTTCTTTGCTGCAGCACTTGCTGAGTGTGTGCCAGGTCCAGCAATCCCCATCTTTTATGGAAGAGGCAGACACCTGGACAAACACACTGGGCTAATAGGAATGGGCTGTGGTGACATTCCATCCCACCAGAGGAACTGTGGGCAGGGGGAAGGCGTCAGGGCCAGCTCATGAGGATGAATCCTCTCCCAAAGCCATTCTGTATCGTCATTTCAGTCAGCAGCTGTCACTAAACCCTCCCAGAGTTGTCCATAGCCTTAATCGTACTTCAAGTGAAACCGGAGAAAGAAAATTAAGTCAGGCCCTGGTAAGAAGCAAAGGAAATTACGTCCTTCTTAATCGTCCTGCCTTTAATTTTCACAAGTGCTCACTGACAAGCACAATC
>VZTJ01003065.1:0-22210 GCA_013397795.1 Orthonyx spaldingii
CCATCCCTGGAAATGTTTAAAAAGAAGTTGGACGTGGCACTCAGTGGCATGGTTTAGTTTAGTTGAGGTGTTGGGGCATGGGTTGGACTTGATGATCTTGAAGGTCTTTTCCACCCTGGTGCTTCTGTGCTTCTGTGAAGCAGCTTTTATGTCCACAAGCATGTTCTCATATTTTCTTCCTTTCCCCACAGAGCACAACTCACATCTTCAGATTTCTGCTATCAATCCTTTACGAGGCTGCAACACAGCCCTCCCATTTTTGCTGCACTTAGAACCAAAATAATGCAAAATAGTGTGAACATGCACATCAGACTTCAGGGACACTGCCTGGAGTACGGAGGAGACCCAAGGCCAGGTTCTGTTTGGTGTGTGACCTGTCACTTTCAGAGAGGTCTAGCACTGAGAAATATGAACACAACTACTCTGTGCTTTTTGGTTTTGAAGTCAGGGAGTAGTGACTGCAGGCATTGCAATTAGCAATCCAGAGTAAATCACATGCAGGCATTTGAAAATACATCACTTCCAATGTGCAAGAGCGAGCACCCTCTAATGCAAGCATGGTGGCAAATTGTTACCCTGCAGCACTGCTCCAAAGCTGTTCCAGACGAGTGAACTTTTCTCTGAAGTCAAAAACTGTGGTGAAGAATGTCAGTAACAACAAAATCAAGCCAATTCAGTGTTTTACTGTGCATGAGGCTTGAAGGTTTGGCAGAGGATACTTGTCCTGGGAGCAGCAGAGCGCTTGAGGAGGACTGAGGGGAGGAATATAAATCACAGACTCACAGAATCATAGAACGCACTGACCTGGAAGGAACCCACAAGGATCATCAGATCCAACTCCTCTCCCTGTGCAGGACAACCCCAAGAATCCCACCATGTACCTGAGAGCATTTTCCAAACTCTTCTTGAACTCTTGGTGCCATGACCACTTCCCTGGGGAGCCTGTTCCAGTGCCCAACCACCCTCTGGGTGAAAGAACCTTTGCCTAATACCCAGACTATAGCACCCCAACACAGATTTGTACTGTGCCCTTGGGTCCTGTCATGGGTCACCAGAGAGAAGAGGTCATTCTGTTCCCCCACTTCCCCTCATGAAGAAGCTGCAGACTGAGGTGAGTTCTTCCCTCAGTTTTCCCTTCTCCAGGCTGAACAAGCTAAGTGACCCTGGTCACTGCTCATATGTCTTCCTCTCTAAACCCTCCTGTCTTACAGCTGCTGCAGCTCTTACAGAGTTTTTAGCTGCATGAGAACATGAATAATTATCTCCCCAGTCCATAATTTGATGTTTGTCATTTTTTTGAATTTTCTTCTAGGTCCCAGCTACTTATGTGCTATACACAATTCCATAAATTGAGATATGGATAAAGGAATAAGTATGAGAACTCAGCACAATCTCAAGGCTGAGAAAACAACCAGAAGAGCACTGTTAGAAAAAAAACCAAATGGATACTGGCATTTAACTGGGCTCAGTGTTCAGCTCTGACTCATTTTTCTTGACATTTTCACCAGTATGGCATAAGGGTGGAGCTCTTAGGATTCCTGAACGGCCTCATGGAAGTTAGGGCATTGTTTGTGTGCTCCAGGTCATTTGCTTTCAGATGAAGTTCTGCAGGTTGCATTTTATGAAGAATGGATCAATTGTCCTTTGCAATTGGTATTAAAGACACATCTGTATTCAAGATAAGGTTTTCTCTAATTATCATTGTGTTACTGAAAGCGGAAGGCAGTAACCAGTCCTCTTCCTTTCTCCCCTGGTCCTGCACTGCTCTTTCTTATGAGCAATTTTCTCTTCTGGAGACATCCAGCTCATTAGAAATCCAGTATCCTAAATCTGATGCTGATAATGCAATACTGTTACCTTTTTCCAGTTCACTGAAGAGCCAGGAGAAAAAATAAAGATAATCATCAGGGGAAATTTGGTCACCAGTCACTCATTCCTGTCTCTCTGCTGACATAGGAAATACATAATTTATACTAGCAGGTCTTCTCCATGCAGCTTTTTCAGTCAGTAGGAAATGAGGTCAATATGTTTTCATTTACTCTGAATTGACTGCATTTATTTATTTATTTGCTTTTAGTGTGGCACAGACATTTTTCTTCTAATAATTCCTGGCAGTTATATTAACTTTCTGCTATAGCTAATGGCTGAACAATTATTTTTCCTGGAATGCAAATTGAAAGGTTAACCTTAGTATTTTTTTAAACATTTAAGCTGTTTTCTATGTCAGGAGTGTTTATGTTGCAGTAGCAGTTTAAAATAGAAAATAAATTAATAAATTAATTACGATTTCATCAGCTCAATAAGCAAAGTGAAAATTAAAAACAAAAATTAATGTGGGCATGTGGTGTTATTGTTCTTTGGTTTGTGACTCAGAAAACCTCAGACCCTTTCATTGTTGGATTCTTTTTAATCCACACAGATGTGATGATTTCTAAAAATTATGAACAAGTGTATCTTGTCAACCAGTGTGGACTGATTTTCTTTGTTTTAATGTATTTACACCAGTGAAAGAATCTGAATCTGTAGCTAAACCTTTTTTAACTTACAACTTTCCTTATCAAAATAACAGAAAATTTTCTCAATTCTGTTCACTGCAGACAGTCCCAATGAATTAAAGAACATATATAAATCCTCATAAGACTGTGAATACAGGATTTGATGAGAGATATATGCAACAAAGGAAAGACTATTTGCCTGATTTTCTAATTGCTATAGAATTTAGTGCTACACCTTAGAAGTCATTCCTGAATCTTTGACTCTACTGAAAATCTTGGCTTTATTTTAAGAGAAGGAGTACATTCCAAACTTTTGGCTATTTAAGTAACCTGGATTTTTCTTTAAAGCTCCTGTGGTTTAAAATCCCTGTATTTCTTGAGAGCAAATTGAATTGTCTTAAATAGCAACAAGTAAACCCTAATGACACAGCAGTGTAGACTTTTATTCTTTCTCAGTAACTATTTGCAGGCCTGTGTTGACATTTAGTTGTGTAATTGCCAAATGGTGTACATGGACATTGTCAGCCAGGGGAATGTTCACAAAGTGTTTCTCTTCAGTGATGTGCTTCATTATTTACAATTTATAATGTTTTCTTTTCTCCTAATGCTTGTTTGCCTAGATCTTCCTAGCATTTCAATGAATAAGACTAAATAATGAATAAATAACACATAAAGCAAAATAAGTTTGCCAGATGATAATTTGTGGCAATATGTTGGCTTTTTTCCCCCAATAATCATGTTCTAGTACATATTAGGCTTTTTATTTATGAGAAGAAATGGTAAGATTTCACTAATAAACATTAAAGGACAGTGTTTTAATTAAATCAATGACCCTGTTCCTGTATTGTTAGACACAGAATATATTGTCACTGATAAATAATTATACTATATAGCATACAGTGTATAGTATATAACATATTGTATACAGTCAATATATGAATGCTCAAGGTAATGCTAATAATAATAAAAATGTGGAAATTCAGCTGATGTGTAAGAACCAAATGGACCTAAATTTTCCTAAAAATCTTACAAATGGGGGAAAACCAACCTATAAAAAATATAAAAGTATATAAAGAACAAATGAATAACCCTATTGAAACAGAAGCTGTGCATGTTTCAATGAGTAGGACAACTCTAAATTGTTAAAATGCTGAGATTCTTATAAATTTTTATTGACTTCTGTCACACACAGTTCAGTTTCAAATATATAATATTAAAGGATTTAACATTTTCTATTATAGAAGGTTTTGTGCTTTTCAAATAGAAGTTGACTGAATATAATTTTACCTTTTATGTACTGTGTTTCAACAAAAGATGTGAATTCAAATATTTATTACCTTCCAAATGGAAACTAATAATACCAGATGCCCAGAAGATTAAAAACTTATTAGAAAACAGTATGAAAAATAAGATAACATTGTAGTAAATGTAGAGTTATTTAATTGCTTTATATATAGGAAATTGCCTCTGAATTATCAACCAATTGCTTTAAAGAAACTTTAAAGAAACCTCTGCTTTGGTAATAAATTCTGTCATCTTGAAAAATGCACAAAACAATTATGTAAACACTTCTAAGGTTCAGTTCTACAAAAAGTTCAGTGGAAACTGGGATTTTAAATAACAGAGTGTAAGGGTACTGTGCATTATGGGTCATCTGCACTAATGGCTCCACCTATGGAGGAATTAATTCTCTGTCCTGTATTACCTACTCCTCCTGTGTGCTCTTGACACCACATTTCTATCCCCTCCTTTGCACCAGCTCTGACCACTGCCTGACTGACCATTCTCCCCAAAACAGTGTGATATTCCTGCAGAAATCTCACCTGGAGGGGAAGAGGGGATTATTTCTTTATTAGAAAGCAGAATTTGTCTAATTTGAGAAAGAGGATGAAACCACAGGTTTGAGAGCTAGAGTGGATCAACCAGATGGGAAGGAGTGGGATAGTGTTTTGGGGGAAGAACAGTTTCTTTAGATAGGTTCTGGTAAACATTTATATCTACAATGTGCAAATGAACCAATTACTGAGACCTCGATCTTGGTATGTCATCAAAGAATTCCAGAAAAACAGGATATTGCATGATATAAATATAAAAGGAAACACAGAATCCATTAATTCCTCCGCCTTGTTAAACCCTTCTCCTAATTTGAGTTTTCCCAGCTTCAGTGTCCAGAGATGAGTTCTCATTACTTATTGGTTCTTTAAAATAAAAACATCAGTCAGGAGTTAATTGAAATTAATTTACAAGTATACAAGTCACCTTTCACTATTGTCTATGATAAATTACACAGCTTGAACTCTTTCTTTTACTCTTTAAAATCTTCTCTCATGCTCAGATACTTTTTTTCACCTTCTCCAGATTTAGAAAATTCATTTTTTTGTTAATCTGAACAAAACAAGCTCACAATTTCTCTATTACCAACCCCATTCTATTAAGAAATTTGAGTGTGTGTTCTCCTCTGTATTGTAGTCTCTTGTTTAAACATCCAGGACTGCATTAACAGTTTCCCTCTTTTCAAGTGGAACTTCACATTATTTTATAGTCAAAGTTTTGTATCCACATACCCAGATAACAAGGTTATATAAATGTTTGTGTGACAGTCTTGTTCTCATTTGTAATTGCCTGTATTTCACCTGTACAAATGCACTTGGTCAGGAACTTGCACCTTATTATGTTTCAGGCCAACAGTTGGCCCAGTCGAGCTTTAATCTAAGGTCCCAAATCAACAAAGCATTTTGCCATCGTTTCCCTCGTCTCTCTTCAGCAAAGTACTTAACTTTAAATGAATAGCTGAGGTATGGTGTACACAGCAAGACTTAAATTTGACTGTTCTCTCAATGGTTTGATGATTTGAGGTCTTAGAGGATTGGGGATGGTGAAGGAGATTTGTGTCACATGAGTTCAGACTTTTGACCAAAGCACCTTTAAAGTTCTCTGGGTTCCTTATATGCAGTGGAGAGGATTAAGCAAATTACAGTCTGGTGCAGATTATGGGCTGAACTACCCATACTCAGCATTAATTATAGGAGTGATAGAGAAATGATATCCTAAATTAGGTATCTTAATGAAGGACTTATTTAAAAGTTGGTTGGGTGGAATTAACTGATTAATTTTACAGAATACAGAGGAAAAAGAGGGAGGTTGTTCCTTTGCATATGTAAAGCTGTGGAATCCAGCCCTGAGAAATACCAAGCATCTACAAGTTGTCTTGACCTACATTACAAATTTACTCAAGTTTCTCAGTGTCAGACATCTACTCTGTCCACATCTTTTTTCTTCAACTGACTAATAGATAAACTTGTGAAGAACAGTCCTAATTATGATTAATTATTAAAATCAGGCATGTTTTTTTAGTAAGATTCTACTTACCTAACCCAGCAAGGTGCAGATGAGAATGTGCCAAAGGTTTTGTATTGAAAGTATCCTCACAAAATATCCAGAGTTTATTGGAGAGCAGAAGCAACTTAGTAAGACAGGAAATAGAAAAAGGGAGAAAATGTAAAATTAGGAGAGTTAGTATGAATGACCAATGGTTTACACATAACGTGGAGACCATGAAGCTCATCATGGTCACAGAGATGAACAGAACAACACTTGACTAAATGGGGCCTTCTAGCCCAGGCCTGTGTGCATTTTCCATGCTGTGAAGTGAAGCAACTTGATTTACTTTACCTAGGAAACCCATTAAAAAGGATACCTTTACACAGGACACTGGAGTCATTGCAGAAACTTAATAATAATAAAAAAAAAGTCAAATGTGGATGTGATTTCATATTCCCCAAAGATCTTTGAGCATTTAGAGGCTTTCTGAGGGTGTTGGCACACAACAGACTGAGAGTATAGGGCAGCAAACACAGTAATTTACTCCTTGAAAAGATAACCGTAAAATGTGGAATATTAAGTCTAGTATACAGTTAAACCATCCAGCACAAGTTTTTGCTCCCAGCCTGCATAGAAGGCATTACTTTTAAATATCCTCTTCCATGCACGAAAGATGGACATTTTTGAGTCAAAGGTCTAGCAAAGTATGCATTTGTCAACCAAACTTTGAAATGCAAACTTTTATATTTAAGACCATGATATCTACTTTTTATATCAGTTAAGCTAGTAAAATTTCAAAGGAATTACAAGGAACAGCTGCCCAATTCTGCCATCGTATTTAAACAAGCTACTGTAATATTACTAAGCATGAATTTCAAGTATGTAGAAAAAATAATGGTCGTGAAAGACTGGACTGAGACTATGCCCAGAAGTTTGCTAAATATCCTCAACATTCAAATTTTTAATTCCATATGAACCATGTGAAATAATTTGAAGAAATTCTTTGGGATATTGTACATATTTCATTCTCGAAAGGCCTTGGGTTTTGTTTGAACGCAGTCTTAGAGCTTACAGAAGTTGTTGACAGCTCATTTCTTCAGGAACTTCAGCAGGTGGTAAATTAATAGCTTAGGTGGGGGCTGCCATGAAGCATGAAAAGTTATGTCTGGTGTCAGTCCAAATTACTGTCTTTAACTGCACATAAGGCAGTGAAAAAACATTAGCTATGCAGTAAACATGGGTTTAGCCAACAAAAATAGATTTTACAAGGTTTCCTCAAGCAATCTCCAAAAGGTCATTCCATACATCTGCTCCAGCCATTGATATCATTTTATAGCCATTTGTTGTTGTTCTAAATCTGTGGCTGTAAGAATGATCTCATTACCTAAATCAATGGATAGGGAACATGTTGCAATCATTTTTCTTCAGTGGAACTCAGAGAAAAAAGTGCAGATATTTCAAATGTAAGCTAAAATATGAATGTAAATATTTCACTTATTAATACTAACATTTTTCACTTGCGAGGACATTTCTGGTGTAGGCTGGCTTTCAAGAAAGGAAATATATTCCATTCATAGACTCACTGAAGTTTTTTCCTGTTTGCAGAAGCTCTAGAAACTAGAAAGAGAGAGAGAAAAAAAAATCTATATCTGTTAAACTGTGTGTTTTTGAGATAACTCTAACATTGGCGTGAAGATACCCACACAACATAATTTCACTTAGCATCTGGAACAGGGCAGTATGCAAGCTGACAGATTTTATTTTGGGTCTGAGATAGCTCCTGAACCACGCACACAATCTTTTGTGAGTGGTAAGTGTTGCACTGCAGAAATTAAACAGCATGGATAGCAGCGCTCCACTGCTGGGGGCAGCCAATCCATGAGAGCAGATGCAGCCACAGAGCCCAGACTCGGAGCTAAGTGTCTAAGAAGTTTCCAGATGGTGAGGGACTTCTTCAGGATACCCTGTAGCTTGTGCTGCAGCAGTTGCATGTTCCACCTGTCACAGAAACATAAATCATAGAATGGTTCAGGTTGGAAAGGATCATCTTGCTCCAACACCCCTGGGACACATTCCATTACACCAGGTTGCTAAAGCCCCAACCTGACCTTGAACACTCCAGAGACGGGGCATCTACAGCTTCTACAGCAACCTGTCCCAGTGCCTCACCACCCTCACGTAAAGAATTTCTTCCTAATATCTGGTATAAAGCTTCCCTCTTTCAGCTTAAAGCTGTTCCCCTTTGTCCATGCATATTTTGCATGGACATTCCCCCTTGTCCTTGTCTCCCATTACTCCATGCTTTTGTAAAAAGTCCCTCTCCAGTTTTGCTGTAAGCTTTAGGTACTGAAGGGCTGCAATAAGGTCTCCCTGGAGCCTTCTATTCTCCAGAGTGAACAACCCCAACTCTCACAGCCTCCCTCCCACCACACAGCTCTCACTCCCTGCTCCATGCCTGTTGCTTGAATTAATGGTGCTCTCCTTGGCCCCTGCACCCTGCACCCCAGAATGAGCATTCACTGCATCCATAATTCTTGAACATTCCTTTTGTGGACAGCCTCACTCAACAGAATCATCATTAATCAATACTGCTTGTTTCCAGAACTCTTCCCTCTGGTTTCCATATGGTGACGGTTATTACTTACTAGGGATTAACTGCAAAGGAGCAGTACTGGATAGAAAGTCAGTGTCCAGTTAGGTTTCTGTCTGTAGAACTGGCCCCTTCTGAAGGTGTCACTTGTGCACACGGTGTCCCTTTGTGCCTAAGCAGCTTCAGAGGACCCCATCTGTGTACGCCTTCAAGTATTCAAAGACCTAATTCTGCAAATGGGTGTCTGCGAGGAGAGCAGCACCGCTTCACAAAGAGCCCTCAGTGTGATTAGCTCATCTGAACATCACAAAGGAAACAAAAGAGCACATCTGTGGGTGATTTTTGTGGAACTGGAACAAACATCAGACTCACTGTGCATATGTGTTGGCTCCCTGGGAGCTCTTGAAACTTTGAGGAGTGTGACTTAAAAGATCAACATTCTTTTAAAAGAAAGGAACAAAGACTGAAAGGCTTTTATATAGGGAGAAGGTGTAAAAATCAGAAATGCAAGCTAAAATGGATGGATGCATGAGTCTGTCCAGAGCTCCTTCTAGCACCTACTGCATTCTATAAATGTGTGATATCTGTCTTAATATAGAATGGGAGAACTGTGCTATAATATTAGTATGTTAGTGACGCAGAAGATAGTATTTGACAAAAATATGCAGGCTTGTGTCTTGAATAATGCACTGACAAAATTTTTATACTATAACTTCAGAAAATTGCTGCTTCGCGCTAAATATAGTAACCTGAGCTTAAAAACACTGTTCCTCATGTATGTGAGCAGAACAGCGAAAACCTGGACTCAGACAAGAATCTGTTAAAGCAAAAGTCAAGATGGATGAGATGAGGATCAGACTATGGTGATCAGAAAACCTGGGTTCCACTGTGGAGTCTTCTATTAGTTTTCATTTGGATTTTGTTGTTTTATCTCCTTTCTTTTTTACAATTTTGTATTTGTTTATTGTGCTTATACTGAGAAAATACTATGAGATCAACATTTCCATTTACAAGATGGAGTGTAAGAGGGATAGTGTTTATTTTCTGTAGTGACTAAGGAATGCCTAGATGAATAAGATTTATTGAAAAAAACTTTTTAAAAACCTGCTCCAGTGTGGGCTGTTCTCTCTACAGATCCACAAGTCTTACCAGGAACCTGCTTCAGCCTGGGCTTCCCTTGGGGTTTCAGCCATCTCTAAGACATCCATCTGCTCCAGCATGGGGCTCCTACACGGCCTGCAGGTGGATCTCTGCAGCCCTGTGCCCTCCAAGTGCTGCAGGGGCACAGCTGCCTCACCATGGGCTGCACCAGGGGCTGCAGGGGAACCTCAGCTCTGGCACCTAGAGCACCTCCTGCCCTTTCTGCATTCACCTGGGTGTCTACAGAGCTGTTTCGCTCACATGCTCCCACTCCTGTCTCTGGCTGCAGTTTCATAGCATGTTTTTACCCCTTCTTAAACACATTGTCCCAGAGGCTCTGCCACTGTCGGAGATGGGCTCAGCCTTGGCCAGTACTGGGTCCATCTTGGAGCCATCATGGGCTCTATGAGACACGAGAGGGACTTCTGGCAGCTTTTAAGAGAATTCACCCCTGTGATCCCCCATCCCTGCCCTTCCAAAACCTTGCCACACAAGCCCAATACATCTACATATTCTTACATCTTTGAACATTCACAAGTGGTAAATACCACAAATAAAATCAAGCTCCTTAACGGGTCATTTATTTCTCAAATACATATCAGGTAGGAGTGTGGCTATTCCTAGAATTGTTCCCAGTCATGGCACAAATGATTCCTTTCATGTGCATGTATGTTGTGTTTCAGCTATTTAAAATGGTAAATCAGACCTTTTTCCAAGTTAATGATTTTCTTACTTCTTAAAGTTCTTGGGGTTTACCATATTACTCTCACCCTATTTTGGCTCTTGGGTATATAGCATGTTATTCATCACTTAAGCTAATTTCACTTCAGTCTTCCATTTGAGCATCGAAGGGGGAAATAACTGTTTCACAGGACAGTTCTTCCCAACCTTCAAAAGTGCTGCAGTTTGGGATCTCCAGAGATATTGCTGAATATGAACAACCCACATGGAGAGACTGTGAAATCTTTATCTTTGGTCTTTATCTTAGGAACTGAGAGGAGGAAATGCCTGTCAGAATTGCAAATATACTTGTGAGTTAATGAACTGGACAGAAATAGATGATTACTTAATGTTGCCTTCAGCTCCACGTGCCTTGATGTATGAATTTGGGTTAGCAAAACAACTACTAAGTAGCATCCAAATTATACTTTTGTAATTGTACCTATACTGACATTCCAGGCACAAATACAGGATTTCTAAAGACTGATTTTATTGTTTTCAGGAAAAACAGAGAGATAGAACAATGAATCATAGAATCATGGAATCATGAAATCATAGACTCCTAGAATGATAGAATGGTAGAATCACAGACTCATAGAATGGTTTGGGTTGGAAGGGACCTTAAAGATCACCTAGTTCAAATTCCCCTGCCATGGGCAGGGACACCTCCCACTGGACCAGGTTGTTCAGGGTCCCATCCAACCCAGCCTTGAACACTTCCAGAGATGGGGCACCCACAGCTTCTGTGGGCAACCTGTCCCAGTATCTCACCACCCTCACAGTAAAGAATTCCTTCCTAATATCTGATCTAAACCTACTCACTTTCAGTTTGAAGCCATTCCCCCTTGTCCTGTCAATACATACTCTTGTAAATAGCTCTTCCCCATCTTACTTGAAGGCTGCAATTAGGTGATCCTGAAGCCTTTAGGTGTAACTCAAGAATTTAGGTGTAACTCAAAGGGGAGGAGCTGTCATATGAAATTCAGAGTTTGCAGAGATCCATGCAGTGCTGCTGAGCAGTGATTCCCTGGTTCCAGACTCCAGTGAGATGGAGTCCATCTGACTAAGTGTGCTTATCTACAAATGCAAGTGCTTCTGCCAGCAGGTGACCCCAGGCTCATCTCCTGGTTCTTGGGGAGATAATTAAGATACTTAATGAAGATTAGGACACAAATAATTTCATCCTAAAATAGATATTTACGTCTGGTGAAATAATATCAAATTCTATTGACTATTTTGGTCAAACCTGTGCTGTGTATAGTGAGTACTGTAATGCCTACCTGAAACATAAGTACTTGTATGACAGATGCCACAGGTTGAATGAAAAAATCTGCCTAGGAAAATGAAGGAGGGAGGGATTTTGAAGTGTTCATGAGCACTTGTTTTCTCATTTCCTTCTCACATCACTTCCCCCAAAACTGCACATGTATTCAGAGGGTGTGAGATAGGGATAAAGGCTGAACTGCCTGCTCTCCCAGGCAGCCTGTTCCTTTACATGATTGTAGTGCTACACCAAGCTGGTCAGTAGTACAAATCACTGAATGAAAGAAAGGTGGAAAACCTAATTTGTCTTTACAGCTCTGAGAAAAAGATATTTAATCCAGTGAAAATATTTTCACATTGGCATTCACTTTAAGCAAAAGTGTAGCAAGCTGAAAGTGCATCATAGATTCAGTTAAGAGCCATGACTCAGGACCCTAGGTTTGTTTTCACACTCATTGCAGTTCTAGTTTTCATGTATAAAGGCAGAGTGGTACAGGTCATGAAAACAAAATACCACCTTAACTGATAACAGCACTTGGTGAGGAGAAATGCAAGAAATATTTTGATGCCACTTTAATTTTCCATAGTACTTATGTCATGTTGCCTACTATTAAGAGAAGACTTTGTATAACTATTCAGTGCAAACTTTGTCTCTTTCCTGTTACTCTGAGAATCTTGAAATTTCCCATAAGCTAAACACAGACAGCTCTGTGAAGTCATCTGTTCTAGCATGAGAAATAGGTGAGTATAAGCAAAGCTGTCTCTAAAACCAAACAGGGCAAAGTCCTGGCAATGGTGTCAACTGTTATCCCTTCACTTGTTTTTGGTGCCCTGCAGGTGTCTGAGGGTAGACTGGAAAGGGCGTGGCTGGACATGCAAACTCACCAGCTGTAGTGAATTGGGGAATGGGAAGGAGCAATCTAGTAGACAAACATTCCTGAAAGAAAATGATCTCTGCTTTGTCATGTGCAGTGGCTCTTCTTCCCACCAAAAAAATCTTTCTTCTAATGTCAACAACAGTCTGATTCTTACTCTGTTCCACAGAAGTTATCCTTCCCTAGTCTGTATCTTCTCTAGCATTTTCCATTGTTCATCTCATACCTGTTTAAAATAGTGCAGCACATCAGACCTGACTCTTCTTATTCACCCCTCTGTTCATGCATTTGCCTCAAGAGCCCACAGCTGTGATTGATATCCTAGGTTGTGCAAGGCCAACAAAAGACTCTATTTTGCTGAAGAGTAAAAAGAAAATTGTGTACTATAGCATAGGCAGCATGGCTCCTTGCTTCACCTCTAATCTAAATTTTTTGATCAAGAGCAACTGCATCTGAAGTTGCTGTCAGACACAATTTTATATTACCTTTTATAAGTATATATTGAGGTGAATGGATTTCAGTCTAAATGGACCTGTCAGGAGTGTAGGAGGGCAGAGAGTTTATTTCTTGGTTATATTTCAAATAGTGTCCTGAAATCAATTACACCAGATAGAAGACTCCGTGTGAGTCGCAGGATCCACACTATAAACAATGGGATAAAATGGGGCAGCTACTCCCATCTGCAGCATGGGAATAGCAGCAGAGCAGAAATCGAGTGGTTTTCAACACAAGAAGTTGATCTGCTCATGCAATGCCTGCAAGTCTAGGTTGTGGTTTGACTTCATGTTGGCTGGAGATAGGTTAAAGCTAGATTTTCCTTGAAACTGCATATCATTCAGGCTTTAGAGTAGAAAAAAAAAAATTAAAAGAAAAGAAAGAGCCAGCTCTGCATTGTTGAATTTGTTTCTACTCCTACTCATAGCCCAGTGATTACTGGAAGTTCAGCATTTCTGAAAATGCTGTCTGGCATAATTACAGAAGGCACATACTATGGGGCCTAAACTTCTGCTGACATTACCAGGTTCACTACAGAAGTTAAACCTGACATAACATGGAACACAAAATGCTTCTATTAACAATAATATGCTTATATATTGCAATGGAAAAATCAACCAGCCAACTGAACCCCAGCATACTACCAACTTAAGGTTCAATTTGATGATCTTGGAGGTATTTTCCAAACTTCATGATTCTATGGTGGAGCATAAGAAACAAAAATGACTGTATTATATAATTACAGTTCAACATCTTATTCTTGATAGTAATCAAGAGTGAGTACTTAAAATAAAACAATGAGAAAACATAAATAAATTGTTGGTGATGCTTTCCTAATTACTGTCCCGGTGCCTGATTTCTGGATATGTGTGGAATTTACATATGATTGTGTCAGTACCTCTAATCTCTTAAAAAAAAGTATGATCTCAGACTCTTGCAGTCTGCAGGTGAACCTCTTAACCAAAACATTGTTACTGATGTGTATCACAATGCATGTATTTATTTTGTGTACATCAATTAAAAAAAAAAGAAATATTCATAATCCCCAATCCTGTAAATATAGAGTGCAAGCTGTGTCATAGAAGAGAAGAAGGTTCATAAAGCTTCATAAAGCATAAAAGTATTGACATAATTTTGAGGTCCAAGTCATAGGTGAATTCAGTAAACTTTAAGTTTTACTCTATATTTAAACGTGTCTGTCATTTATGGCCAAAATGATGATTGTTTTATCTCTGGCTGGAGAAATAGGCTAATGCTATGCAAGAATGCAAGGTACAATCATGAATGATCACAGTTGCATTTGATGACTTTTAAAATGTAACAGTTTATAATCATACTTGCTCTAAGTTAGGCATTAAGTCTAAGCTACTCATCTAGACTCAGTACAGAGAATAAAAGACAGAGATTGGGATCTCCAGAGACAGACATCTTAAAATGGGATGAATGACCTTCTGGAAGTGCTCATTTATCTCTCCATCGACAGGAGCATGATTCTAAATGATAATCCACACAGAAAACTTTCAGACAGTTAAGGTTAGGTAAGATTAATCTCCCACCTCGTGCCTAAGGAAAATAATTTTATACCCTCTAAATTTTATCTCTAGTCTCATCAAATCTAATTTCATCTTATCTAATTTAATCTTTTTGTGTCCACACTGTCTCAGATCTAGCTACTAGGTTCATAGATAATTTCTTATCTATTTAGAAAGATACTGATGTCAAACACATACACACAAATACAATCACAAAACTAATAGTATTCATCTTTATATCCAATATGCCCAGAACTTAATTTATGAACAGAGAAAATACTTATGCAAGTATACTCACATTATAATAGACATAATCCTCATTAAGCAAAGTGGTTTTAAAGCTCCTGCCTCTCCTTTCTCTAGTAATTCCCATGTTTTCAAGTCTTTCCCGTTTCCCAGTGCCTGAGAGCAAGAAGATGAGTTCTGTCACAGGAATATAAAATAAAATGCAAAATGTTCTTTGTCACTAATCAGAATTTCCTACACTATTAGATCTCCCCTCTTCGTGCAGGTTGAGGAGAAACTCACCCAGATATAAACCTGGCTTTAGACACTGTGTTCATTCTGATCATCACTGCAGTCCCTGAGCACTGCCATGAATCTTTCCAAAATTAAGTGCAGAAAGATTATGACTTTGATGTCATCTAGAAATTAGCATAATAATAAAATCTTGCCAAAACCAGGCCAAGAGGATAAACAAAGATCTATTCAGAACTCTTTTATTCAGGAAGCTCTGTTAATACAGGTATCTGACACAACAGAGGTTAATCAAGGTCTTATCTAATGATCAGTAATATCACAGGGGTGCTAGGATGGACCTTCTAGACCTCAGGCTACAACTGCTTTTGGTTGCCTTGTCCCTCTGAGACTCTCTAACAAAGATTTTCTTTTTAATAGGAATAAAATATTTTGCTAATTTAACAATAAACTTGGCTTTCTGAGTTCTACCTGTTTACATGCAAATGCAGAACAAATTCTTATTATCTCATCTAAACTGGCAACACATCTTGGGAGAATCAATTCTAATGTAATACAAGCCATTATCTCTCTGACTTTGCCTGGGAGGTTTCCATCCCCACAAGAGCAACACAGAAGGATTTGCTTGGAAGGTATTTTACCTTCTTGTTAAATTTGCAATTATGCTCTAAAATCATTCACTTCTGTACTTAGCAGGAATGCAGGAAAACACGCATTTTGTGTAACAGAAATATATATGTACACGAGAGGATAACCTGCAGCCTATTTCAGTTCCCTGACCCAAACTCAGAGCATGTAATTGTTTCTGTCTAAGTCACCTGAATCTGTTATCTCTGCTTCAAATGCAGTGGCTCTGGTAGGGCTGGTATCTGCCATCAGCAGGCAGGACTGGAGTCAGGACATGGACATTTCAGCCTGTGTGCAACAAATCTGCATCGGGGTCCTAAGTCTCAGCCTACTGCAGCCTGCCTGAGCTGAAGGCAATTACTGCAGTTCAGTTCCTTTACAGAAAGTTCACCCTTGGAAATGTAACGGGACTCATCTGCTCCTGGTAAAGTGGCAAAAAGGTGTCTGATGTGAGCTCACACTCTCTTTCACTCATGCAATTGATTCTTTTTCCTGTCAAATCATAGCTCAATCTCCCATCTCTAACTTTCTCCCATTTTCTCACCTGCACTGAACATGAAAACTTTCTTGTCCTTCAAACATGGAATCAAGATCTGGGAAAATTCTCCTCTTGCTCAAATGGGAATAAATACAGTCCTTACTTCCCTTTGATGTCACAAAGTAACAGGCATAACCAAGCCAAAACCTTGTTAAAAATAACAATGATAACAAAGAACAATTAAAATGGTCAGAATAAGTTTTACATTTGTCCATAATACTAAAGCCAATGCAAAACTGTCACCTGGAGGTAAGTAATTCCAGATGTTTTCTGCTTTATGAAGATACTGCTCACAGCTCAGACCCTTCTTCAGGAGTAAAGTGTATTTTCAACCAGAGGACAATGTTGTGTTTCTACTAAGTGCAAAGCTGGCAGTGCTTACAGCAGCACAGAACCAAGGAGCTGCTCATTTGTTTGAGTGCCCTAGACTATACATTAGGAGTCTTGGAGTCATGCCAAACTACCTAGCAATAATTGTAGCAGTCATCTGTGAATAGTGATATTTGGCAGCGTGTTAGTAGTTCATTTAATTTATTGTCTTCCCACCTTATTAGCAGTACATCACAAGGCTGGAAAACTTTCTAAGCTCATATTTCAAAAGCAGAGCCCTTAAAGCTGCACCTTAAAACTAGAAATTTGGCTTATGTAATTTTGTTCAGCCATGTCAATATAAACTCCAGACAGCATTGTGTTGCAGAGCTCTCATTCATGCGATGACAGCTCTGTCTCCTCAGTGGCTAAGCTGGCAGTTAAAGTGATTCACTGCAATCAGCCTCAAAGGTTTCCAAGACAGACCCCGAGGTAACTTAGAAAGTTGTAGGGAAGTTTGACAGGATGCTTTATTTTGTTTTTGTTTGGAAATAATGCTCAGAAATCACCGTGAGCAGTGATGGCAAGGAAGGAACATCACCCTTTGTTTCAAACAGGTTGCTTTGTTGGCTTGTGTACAAAACCACAAAGCAGCAAATAACAGGGACATCAGTCACACACAGAAGCTCACATGGGCTCATACACACTCAGCAGGAAGGATAACACTTGCTGTATACAATACCACTCATTGTATTCCTTCCCTTATTCTTCAAGCATTTGAAGTATTATAACTGGAAAGTTATTGCTCTCAGCCTTATTCCTTCATTGGTCTGTCTAAACTTATATATTCATCTATGTATCTCTGAGAATGTAAAACTGGGATTCCTGTAGGCCTGAGACATTTTCCTGCTAAGCTCTGTATTCCAAGATTTAGTTCAATCACAAATAGATTTGTCTTGTGAATTGCATTATTAATATTGAGTCAGCCCATTGATTATCTTTTAAATGTGGTGTGGCACACCGCCAAGATAAAAGTTGGAGGTAATTTAGGGAAGAGCACACATTGTTCTCTCCTAGGCATAAATATCACCAGCTGCTGTTCTTTAGATGATACAGTCTCCCATCCTGAGTTCAATCTGCAAACATTTCTCTGCATCTTGCAAAATGGATAATAGAGAATAATTTATGTTCTTTCATGTTGTTTTATTACAAGAATAGCAGATCTACTGGGCCAACATTTTTGAAGAAACAGGTCATGTTATTTTCAACCAGAGACACAGGAGGAATACATGACTTTGAATACATCATATTTCTTAAATCAGAAAAAAACCCCTGTATATTCTCAAATAGGAAAGTGTTTTCAGGATGTTTTATTGACTGTGATGTTTATTTTCTTAAGCCTTAAAAGACACAGATAGGCAAGTGCTAAAACTGGCCACACACCTTTCACTGTGGGTAAGAATTCAATACTTAGGTAGGGTTTGCTGAATAAATTATTTAGACACTTGTTTTTTGATTATATGAAAGCAGACTTTCATTGCTCTGTGGGGTTAATTTTTGTCTTCAGAAGTTTTCATAAATTTTTGCTGAAGCTTCCAATCTTAAAAAACATTGATCTGCTTCTTAAAGGATCATTCAGATGAATAAAGAAAGCAGAATAAAGGAAGTCAGAGGGGTCTCCACGATCTTATGAAATCCAGAGACACATACCCATAACCCCAATCAAAACCTGACAGACCACCCAAACCCAACAAAAACTCCATTATAGGTCAAGTATAATGAGGCAGCCACAACAGTCAGTGTTTTCAAGACTTTCAATTGATATGAAATTGGTTATGTGAGTTCTCCAAACCACCTGCTAGTATGAAAAATTGAACAGCCAGCTGCTAAAATTTACAAATTCAGTGGCTGATATTTGAATTAGAGCAAATAATTCATTATTAAATTAACAAGCAGACCGGAGGATGCTTCATCATTTGTAAGACTGAATCCAAAGTTAAGGTTGAAAAAATCTGCAAAGCATAGGTTAAAACTGTCAGGACTCATAGTATCATTCAGGTTGAGGTAAGAACTATAGATTTTAAGCTCTAAAACTGAAACAAGGATCAAATTCAAGTTTATGTTTTGGTTGTGAGATAGTTTTGCATCTGAAGAAACATCCAGAAACTCCTCATTGGTCGCCCAAGTGACACAACACAACCACCTGAAACAAGGTAATGGGCTGAACTCTTAGGTGGCTTTACAGCAACTCATTTGACTCATTGCTCCAGTACTTTTCCAGTGTGGGAACTTTTGTTAGTCCCACAGAATTCCCTGTACCAGTTACTTCAGTGCTGATTAACATCCTTAGTGAGTAACCAAGCTCTGCTGGGAGGCTCCTGCTGCACAATCCACACAACCAAACACAGGTCAGATCCTTGAGAATGACCAAAAGGAGCTGCTCTTGCAGAAGTAGAGACAGCCAAGTACTTCAAGTTGATAATCTACATTTTGTGCAAAGCTTAAGATATTCAATATTGGTGGATTAGGTGTGTGCTGGATTGGGCATATGAGATCACAAATCAGCTGGAGACAGGAATTCAGCAGAAATTCTGCTTCAGCACATCACACAATCCCTTATTCACCCACCTCTGCTCTTTTATAGACACCTGTCTGCCTTCTTTCTCCCCATCATGATGGCAGTGAGAACATTTGAACAGCAATTGTGTTCCACAAACACAACCTTTGGAGGTGTAGGCAAGCACAAGATCTGCAAAAGATTACTTTCTGAATGACAGCCAAGGATTTTCATTTGGGCGGCCAAAATTTTGCTCCAAAACAGTTAAAAAATACATTTGAGATTCTGTTCACACATACTGTTAAGTACTCTTTCCTGAGGAATGCATGTCCAACCATTTAGCCAATTTTGTGCAGCTAAAGGCAGCACATGTCCTTCCCTGTCAGCGTTCCACCACAGCACAGGCGGTCATGAATGACACACAGATGACACAGATGGGGCAGGGATGGTAACAGTTATTTTGTTTCTGAAAATGCTAGTATTTATGATCACAAGGAAAACAATTTACACTTGAAAGTGCAGGTACTTTGAAATAATAGCTATTGTGCTTTTTCCCTACAGAGGTTTCTCTGCAGCTTTTCAAGCAGTCAAACAAGGGTGAAAAAGAAGAAAACATGCTGTAAATGGTTCACAGAAAATGAAGCAACACTTATCCATGCTAATGATTACTATGAATATCCAACCATAAACGTGTCTCATGAGAGAGCAGATAAATTGGCTGCATCCTACTGATGGTACCCAGCATAAGCCTTCTAGAGTTCATCTAGTCCCATCTAATTAAATGTTGTCTCCTACACATGTGGATTTATTTACAAGTTGCTATCTCCCTTTGCTAATGCAGGAAATCATGAAAAGGTACAGCTGCAATTAGTGCTCATGTTTGGAAGGAAAACTGCTCGTAAAAGAATAAAGGATGCTTTTACAGGCAAGCATCACCTGCTTGCATATGAGGTTGAAGCTTGAGTCTGAGTTTCAGCAGATATCAGACCAGTTATTTGTCCAATAAGCTAAATAAAGGACAAGCTCTGTTTCTGAGACTGAGTGATGCAGCACAACTGGCAGCATGAAGAATCATCTTTCGTCCCAAACAAGATGATACCCTCACACCATGAGGGTTCATGCTGCCCTATAAACTCTGCCCAGCAGAACAGTGTGTCTTAGCACAGGCCATAACCATGCCAGAGACCATGCTAGCAAGTGATATTGGTGATCACAGACTTTATTTAAGCCCATGCTCTAGTGCCATTAGCGCACAAATATAGATGAAAACTCCAAGTGATCCACAGAACATTATTTAATCTCTATAACTCCAACATAAATAGCCCATTCCTGTCTTCTTTTCCTGTGACAGTAACCAGCTGTGGCAGGATGACCCCCCTCCTTCCTCCCACTGAGGTCCATAGATAAGATAACCTCTGGCATAACAAATCACCAAGGGGGCACATCCTGGAATCTGTCCAGACCCCCATGCCAGGAATCTGGAGAACAGATGGGAGAAGAGATAAAAAATGTGTATGTGACAGAAGGCATGTCTTTTGTTCTATAAAAGCATCACCTAGGTACCACAAAATCAGAAGTTTCTCTTGCACATTCTACGAATGTGTGGAGATAATTTCTCCCCAAGGATTTCGCGAACCTTGTGGTAACTCTCTAGAGATTGAGGGAGAGGATCTGATGTATGTGGACATCCTTCGACAATTGGATGGTAAGATACATTGAATCCTAATTATACTATTTTTCCGCTAGCTGTATTTGTAAACGTGCACTGTATATTTAACTATTAATAGTTTTTCTTTTTCCTGTGTAGTAATACTCTGTTTTAAGTCTCTTGTCTGTTCAATTGGTGTCTCTTGAATAAATGATTTATTCTATAATACACCGAATCAGCCATTATTAAAAGAACTTGCGAATGGAAGTGGGTTCTGGGGTGCAGGCCGCCTCAGTAAGTTACTGTCTATTGCTATAGGCCTAAGCAGAGTTAGAAACTTATTTAGACCCCATAATATCCATTCATAACACCAGCTCGTCCTATTTCAAGAGATTAATGAAGCTTTTCTAGGGCTAGAACTCTTAGGCACTAGGAATAACAAAAAAATAACATACCTGTCTCAAGACCATCACTTGGGAAAAATCTCATCATGTACCATGAGGTTTTCTGTGGAAAGTTCAGCACTGTCTTAATGCTTAAGATTAAAGTTGTCATATCTCTTATTTCTTTGTACACATTTCCAGTTCCTGAAGCCCATTTCTGCTTGTTAAGAGCTGAATAAATTGACAGTTAGATAAAGTACCTACTATATTTATTTTTACACACTCCAATCATTTCTCAAAGAGAGTCAAAAGAGGCATCTTCCTTCTGACAAGAATATTGTGAGTCCTTTATTTTGTTTAATTTTGTGGGTTTGTTCTTTTTTTAGAGATTACCATAATGACAACAAAGCAACAATAAGGAAGTCCACCTGTATTCTCTGATTTCCCAGAGGAATCTGTGCATGACAACTGGAAAACAAACAAAACTCTTGACGGAGAATCAACGCAACACTTGTGAGCTAATGAGCAGCACGGAGATGGGCCAGGCATGCAGACGTGTGCTGCAGCCTAAAATCAGGGATATGAAAATGGGAGGGTAGGACAGGGAGGAGCTGGTCCTGTGTTATATCACACTACTGTGCCACAGAGCCACTTTCAGAAACAGATGCTATAACCTTCCAGGAGCATGTACTTGTGCTTAAGGGAGAGCTGTGAGGCAGCAGGAGCCCTGGATTTCTGTTCACACCTTTTCACACAGCCCTTTTTTTTTGCCAAAACCAGAGCGTCACAGCCTGAGGTCTGCCCTACAGGTAGGTCTAGCTTATGTGCAGAGGCACTGTGAATGGCCATGCAGTTGTCCTGGCAAGCAAATTCCCTTCCTGTCAATCAAGGAATGGTTTTGCTTCCAAAAAGGCATCTTTATATTGACTTCTGTTGGCACAGCTTCAGCAGTAAGAGTGGCAATAGGGCTGACACCTGACTGGCAAATGTGAATTGGCAGAAGCTCCTTGGATAAAGACAGGCCAAGTCCTTCTGTGACTGGCACAGTTCCTTTAGTCAGTGCTGTTTACCTGCATTCATATCAGGAATACATTGCCAGTGCAGTACATGAATATTCTGCTCTCAGGAAAGTAATAATACAGGAAAAACTCTACAGCTATACAAGGGAGATTGTGATTGAGTCAAAGTGCTATTTTTTACTACAAGAATGGAAGGGAAGGGAAGGGCAGGGAAGGGAGGG
>VZTJ01003065.1:22518-52846 GCA_013397795.1 Orthonyx spaldingii
AAGGGAAGGGAAGGGAAGGGAAGGGAGAAAGCAAGAAAGAAGTCAGTCTTGCTTGGCAGTGCTCATCACAGTAGGGGTGGGGGTCAAGACTGTCTGTATAAAACCCGTTTCTCCTCTGAGCAAAGGCAGAACCTGAGACCACTGGGGGAAGAGCACTGGTGTTTTTGTCCTAGTAGGACCCTGAATAGCTGCCAAACCATTTTACCCTGATCTGCATGCAATGGAATGGCTGCACTGTGAGCCTATAACCCCTTACAGTCAAGAGATTCAACCCTCAGAGACAGTGTAAATTCAACAGGCCAATTAGCACCCATGTGAGCTGTTTCAAAGAGCAAAGACAATTATCTACATTTTGCAGCATGTGGTTTAAGCCTGCAATTAACCTATGCTTTAGGGGTGTTCCTTTATTTTCTTTTGTTTTAGTTGGGGTTTTTTTTTGGTGTTTGTTGTGGTTTGTTTGGGGTTTTTTTGTTTGGTTTTGTTGCTGTTGCTAGTTTTGTTTTGTTTTAATTCCACTTCCACTTCTCCATAGAGAAAAAGCCAAGCTGGACACAAACTAAACCACCTCTACAAAGCTTGGCCACCGCAATGAACATGTGGCTATCCCTCATTTCTGCAGGGAAGCCACATGTTCACAATCTGTCTGTTTTAATTGTGCCATGGATGTCGTATTCGTGTCCGAGAGGGTGCTGGGTCTTGCTGTGTGCCTTGCTGTGTCTGGCACACGGGAAGAACAGATGAGAAGCCTCTGGACAGTGCCAGCCAGTGCTCAGCTGCAGCTGCATGGCACAGGGGGCTCGAAGGGGTAGGAGTGTCTGCAGCTGCCTGCAGACAGCCACGCTCTGGGTGTAGGACCAGGCTCCACTCAGCCATGGAGACCGATGCAGAAAAGGATTAAAAGAGGCAGAGAAGTTCAGTAAGATAACTGCACAATTTCTTCCTAACAGAGACAAATATTGGGGGGTTGAGGAAGGAATAATGAAAACTGCATCTGTTTTCTACATATATTACAAAAAAAAAAAGGAAAAACAGAACCTTTCTTTCCCTGCAGACAGTGGAGTTACTGTTCCGTTATCTAAACCTGAGTGCAGGCTCATGGCAAAGGGCAAACCTAGATAATCCCTCCAGACATTAACAGTATATGAATTTTGGAGGACAATGTTTCTTCATGCCCTTTGATCACCCAACTAGAGAATGGAGGTGTCTGCCTTCTTGCTGACATCTCCCTGTGACAGGTCTCGCAGATTTCAGCTCATGACGCCAGGGAGCTGGCTGGTGATCCTCTACTCAGCTTTATCATGCAGGTAAGAAAATACAGGGAGAAGATCCCAGTTTTCAGAGCAGAAACACTTTGGGCAGGAGGGCCAGCTTCTGAGAACCTACAGTTCTTACAGAAGCAGATTTTGCAGATAATAACATATGGCTGTAATAAAAAATGGTAGTTTCTTTAATGTTATATTTATACACATCATTATGAACCACTGTAACTAACACATGGAGAAATATTTCTTTGTGCCTTATTTCCTTATGGGAGAAACAACATCATAATGATAACAGCTTATTGATGTGGAGGTCTTGCTAGTACAGAGGAGTTGTTTCAGAAGGAGGTTTATCTCTGTGTCTACGTATGCACTTGTGTATCTCTGCAGGTGTACTGGGTCTGGCTGAGCTGGAATTCATTTCCCATTGCAGTGATGTCTCTCAATATTCCCCCCATCATCAGGCTGAGGGTGGGAAAAGATCCTGGGAGGGGACACAACCGGGCCAGCTGACCCAAATTAACCTAAGGGATATTCCATACCATAGAATGTCAGCTCAGATACAAAAGCTAAGGAAATTGGGGGCATTTGATATTTCAAATATTTGCCTTCTGGAGCAATCTTTACATGTGCTGAGTCCCTGCTTCCTGGGAAGTAGCTGAACATGATTTACTGATGGCAACAAGAGAATAAACCCCTTTTTTTCCTCTTTGCTTGAGTGCATGCAACCTTTCACTTTTGCTTTAGAACACTGCCTTATCTCAACCCACATGTTGTTTTCCGTTTTATTTTCTCTCCTCTCTCCGTCTGAGAAGGGGGAATTGATAGTACAGCTTGGTGTGCACCTGGTGTCCAGCCAAGGTGAACCCACCACATTAGGATAGTACCAACATAAGGTGTTTCAGTCAGTGATTGTGACCTTCAGCTTAGAAGGACTGTACTGAAACGGGGCAAAACAGTTTGAAGAATGTGTTTTGTACAGAAACCCTGAGTGCCTGAAGTATAAGACAAGAGGCAACAAGCAGAAACTGATGCACAGAATATTCCACCTGAACATCAGGAAGAATGTTTTTACTGTGAAGTGACCAAGCACTGAAAAGTTTGCCCAGAGAGCCTATGGAGTCTCCCTCACTGCAGATATTCCAGAACTGTCTGGACACAGTCCTGTCCCTGTGCTCTGGGATGACCCTGCTTGAGCAGGGAAGCTGGACCAGATGACCCCATTGTGGTCACTTCCAAACTGACCCATTCTGGGATCTTGTGAAGTGTGAGGTAGAATACAGAAGCTGTTTTAAAACAAATTCTAAAAAGCAAACAAACAAAAACAACCCAAACACAACACTTTGTAAGATAGTCTAGGCTAGGAAAATAGACAGATTTTGAAGCTCCACACAAAAGGATGTCACTGTAGAAGTTCTGACGAATTTCTAGTGACAAACAGTCAGATAATAGCCCTTTTTTCTTCCCTAGAATTCCAACTTCAGCATAATTTGGATTTGTGGGAAGAAGTCTGTCTTCAGGATTCCTGAAACTGCTCTTACTCTTTGAAGATTTCAAGGTAGACTGGATTCTGGGCAGCTGTAAATAACAACTGATTCAAAAACTCATCACATTTTTTTCCAATCTTTCTTCCCCAGCTAGTCATAGAAGCTATGTCTAAGTCTAGTAAATACCTTTGGGAACTTTTTCCAGGCACTGAGAGAACAGAGATGAAAAAGCCCACAGCTGTGCTTTTGGACTCCCTTAGCTTTCAAACCAAGTCACCACTCTCAGACTATTTATTGGGAATGGTTCCTGACCAGGATAACATCAAAGGCATGACCAGAGCCTGTGTGAGAAAATGCTGCTTGTTTAAGCAAGAGATCTTTCTAATTGCTAAGCAGTAAATTAAAAAAAAAAAAAAAAGCATTTAACAGTCATAGTATGGTATCAGGTCATAATCTCAGACGTTATTTAATTTATTAGTAAAGCCAAAATCAGGGAGGATACATAAAGTTCCCAGTACACACACTGGGTAACAGGCAGAGAATGAAAAATCTCAGTTTCAGATGCCTGAGAGCAATATCAGTATTCTCTGTCTCTCCTAACAGATATTCCCAGGAGGAGCCATACATGACAGCAGCTTATCAGGTGGAAGCTATCTTCATAACTACAGATCCACAAGTATCATCTTTACAGAGAAATTCCTGACCAGCAGAGAGCACAGGTACAGCCAAACTAATTTATACTCTTTATCCAGGCATTTATTTTTACTTGGCATGCAAGGAGTACATAATATACACACTTCATTGTACCAAATAAGGGTGTTATCTGGTGAGATACTATCTCTAATTTCCCGTGGTTACCTGTACTTCTGAGCCAATAAAACACTGCTCATTTCTATCACTGGATCTCAAACTTGACCTGAGTTTTAATTTTATTAACATTTGTATTAATTTGACTGCATTGATAAAAATATAGATGAATGTGTTGTCTCCAAAATAGAAAAGGATATCTGCTACCCAAAAGGGGTTGTATATGAAAACCCAATAATCTGATATTTACAGGAAGCGAGGGCGAACAAAACCGAAAGGAGGAACCAGTTCTGAAGAATAAATCAAGCATAAAGCACTAGAGCTGCTGAGCAGGACACCTATCAGAAAATTATGGAAGTTCAAACGTCCTAAGAAGGAATGCAGAGAAGGCTTGAGCATTCACAGTGTAAGTAATTGTTCCAATGAGCCTGCACAGGTCCCTGAATCATGGAGGGCATAGCAAACAAAACAAAATAAAACAATACTCCTGAGAAAGAAGTAGTTAAACACTTAATTTGTTTATTAACAGCTCTGCATAACAGTGTCTCCTCAAGCAAGGTCAACACGGTCTTTTCTCCAGAGCAATGATAAGGTAAATGCTGCCATCTGGTTCTGCCCAAGGCAGGAAGTTTGATCTCTGGCCTAACCCTGACTGTGGCTGAAATCAGCAGGAGCTTCTCCCTTTACTTTAGTAGTGGCCATTCCAACATCCCCCACATTGGACTTTGACCACCTGAGTGAAACGTGTAGGATAGGAAGTTCAGACTTCATCCAGACTCTATCGAAAAAGGGATTGATGCTACCCACCCAAAAATCTAAATAGTCTCTGGAAGGTCCTATGTTTCTCCATTGATTTCCTGTCTCTCTCCATTCATTTTAACGAGTGCAGGGCAGTTATATCTCTAAATTAGCTAGTTCAGTTATGTGCCAAAAGTTATATGGCCCTTGTGTTTAACCTTGTTTGAATCAACATACTGCATCAGAACCCTTTTTCTCCCCAGGAACCAGACTTATTCCTTTTTTGAGAAAACATCTGTAGTTTCAAACCCACTTTTTTTTTTTTTTTTTTTTTTAGATACAAAATTTAACAATTACAATTAAAAAAGTGCTTCACATTTGCACTTAAAAATACCATGAGTATGGTATAGATAATTCAAAAACCAGTACTGGTTAAATAAATATGCTTACAACAGTTCTCAAGAAGCATTACAACTGAAAGTAGTCTCTCCTATGCTGGTTTTCTTTCTCTAATGACAGCATTAAAATAGCAAAAAAAAAAAAAAAAAAAAAAAAGGAAGCACTTATTCTAACACAGAATTTACCATGTACATGGAGTAAATTAGCAAATTGTTATGCTAAGACCACTAATACAATGAAGAAATGCTAACCAGTTTGTGATAAAACTGGTTTTCATTCTCTTTCTCAATTGCTGCATGTTCTTACACTGCCTGCTCCATCTGGACTAAAATTGCTTTAATGACTTGCATGAATGGCATCAGGAGCTAGCAGAGCTCACAAAGTTTCCGCTGAGATTATTGCTCTGCATTTTACTTCTGTTAACAAAATTAGATATGAGTTGCCTGTGTGTCCTCAAAAGGGTTGTTTCATGTACACTGGGCTTCCCACAGAATATAAAAGCAAGACAGTGCTTTTCAAGAATTGCTTCATAAGTGATAAATTACACAATTTTCTTTAGACTATTAATCACTGAATAATTTACCCAGAGGATAATGAAGCATACCTCAATATAAAGTGTTTGGTATAATTGCAATTTTATTCACAAGCCACTTAGCTTATGCTCACCGAAGGTATTTTGGTGGTTTTTTCCCCCCCTCCCCCAATTACTTTGATTTTCCCTACAATATCAGTTCTTGAACTCTGCTATCTGCCATTATAACTGAAAGGCTCATGTGAAAACTCTGGTTCTGGTTTGCTGGAGTCTACTGTATCATAATAATAGTTGAGGATAAAATGCTTTTCTCAGATCTTGATATTGTTATGATTCTTTTCTTAGACAAGCAGGGCCCTTAATGTCCTCACTGAACAAAGTTTAACTTTCTGGCGTAAATACCACTTTTAGTGAAGTTGCAACAAAGTGCAGCTAAGTATTTACTTTTGAGTATAAACTTTGCTTCTGTGTTGAAATTCATATTAAAACTCAATGGTTATGATTATATCAATAAAACGTGTTCCAGAGGGCAGACATGGTGTGATTGTTAACATCACTAAATTGCTAGACTAGCTTCTGTCATGGTGTGAAACCATGGTGTGGTGTGGTTCTACTGGACTTGTCCAGAAGTCAGCACAGATGAGAGATCATTTTCAAAAGGCTGGTCAGATACCTCTCTCTTTTGTAGGATAAGAGATTTTAGCTGGAGTGACACCAGCCTATCATACCTCTTGGCCTCAGGATTGACAAACAGACCATTTTCTCATCTTACTGCTAGAGCTGGAGCTATTTGATCCCTGCCTGCTCTACCTTGAAGTTCATCCAGAGCTAAGGTAATCCTAGGTCTTCAGAAGAGACTTAGTTTGAGAAAAAATTGTGATGACCATATTTAAAGTAGTTAATCTGCATTTCCAGAGACATGTAGTCTGTATTCTAAGTGTATTGACAAATGTAAGACCTCCCAAAAGAGATTTTGTGGAAGCTGAGCATGTTGAACAGACAGATTTGTGAAGAAATACCTTGACAATTGTTCAGTGGTTAGGACACAGTTCCCCAAAAAAGAAAACCTACTTTCATCTATCTTGAATACAGGTGGGTTTGAATTCAAGGTGTTTATGCTGTTTATGCATTTTATATGAGGGAGGGACACACAAACAAACCCAAAATCAACTGACCAAAAAAAAAACCCCAAACACCATTATTAGGTTAGTGTGCAAGGAGCAGTGAGCTGCAGGCTCCTGAACAAAGCTTAATTCTTGACAGAATGGGGAATCCATCTGTCAAAACAAATTAAATCTTGTTTCTCTTACTTTCCACTGTTCCTCTATGTGACCTTCACCTTCGTGACCACAGGGTTCTCTGTTCATGTGGGCTGAAGTCCCTAAACAGAACAAGGTCACGCTCCGTGCCAGAAGACTGCTCTGCAAAGCACAAGTACTGCCAATTCCTCTGCCCATTTTTTTATTGAGTTCATTTCTAACAGTATCTAATCAAAATTGATATTCTGATTTGGGTTCCTCTTCTTGAGTCTGAATTGCAACAGTATTAGTGCTTGAGTGTTTCTGAAAATATGCACATGGGAGTGAAGATGTAAAGGAATATTCAGACCCACCAGAGAGGTACCAGGGGGTTCTATATATTCTATGTACCAAGGATGAGACTCTGTCAGGGATTAGGCCATCTGACATGTTTGCATCAAGTCTTAAAGCTCAAATCAATCATCTGGATTGCTCAGACCTTAGCCACAGGCTGCATCCAAAGTGGCTGCTCTCAATGGAGGCACTGATGTTGGGTTGTAGCAGTGGGCAGACCGCCGAGGATCCACTGGTGGTCTGACCAGTCATAGCACTGCTTTGTACCTGTCCCTCCCCTGTTCACCCAGGACTGGCCAGGTGTCACTGGTCAGTCATTTGCCTATTGGCTCATCTCTCGCCTTGCCCTCCCCCGACAGAGGGCATAAGAGATCCGGGCGAGGGACGAGCTGGATGACTCTTGCCGGGAACCACCATCTCACAGCTTGTTCTATGCACGATCCTTTTCCCTCTGTGAAGGAAAATAAAGAACGCTGATATATACGCAAGTGGTCCGTCTGTCTTTACCGGCAAACAGCTGCCACCGTTCCGCCCTGGACCAGAGCTCCTGGGAGAAGGAGCTACTGAGGGCTGGACTCGGTGGACCAGAGGAGTCCAGAGACGAAACAGCAAGATATATTGGGTGGTACTTAGTTTTAGATGAGTTGTAGCAGACACATCTTGAAAACCTGTATCTGAATAAATTCAATACATTGAACATCTTCTATTCAATGAAAAAGTCCTGCTGTGTGTGAATGATTTTAATTTCCTGTTTGAGGGCACCTATTTAGCTTAGTGAGCAAGCTACAACATTTTTTCCTTTGACTGGTTTCTAAGCCCAGAACTGACACTGGACTGGAACATAAGCCTGAACCAGTGATTAAAACTTTTTGCCACTGAGGTTGCTGTTTTGATTTTTGTATCCATCTGTACTTCTAAAATTTTTGGATGCTCACAGACATAGACCTACTCCAGAGCAAATAAATGCTGGTACAATACAGGTAAAAGTCAGTAACGAAACACACTTGGATTCCACATTGTTTGTTTTTTGAGAGATCATTGCAGTGACCACATAGTCATGTGCATAGACAACCTATATTTTTTTATGGTTACAGATATTTCTGTTGCATCTCAGGACATGAGTAATATGCTTGTGCTGATTGCATCTGAAAGCATCTTGTACCGTTGTGATTTATTTCAGTTATTCTCAAAAATGTCTTGCAAAGGATTCTCTTGTGAATAGAAGGTGGAGGGCGATAGGTATTTCCAAACATGTTCAAACACTTGGAGGGGGACAGTGGGAGAGAGAGGAGGAGGGAAAGACACTGCTATAGGGAGAAATAAAAAGGGACTGATAGAGAGAAAGGGGAAAAGAACTCTGATCTGTTTTCAACAGGCAGACACAACTTGCATGCAAAGACCTGCACGTACAACGTTTAACACACTGTAAAATAACATTATTTATATAAACTTTATCAGATGTTTCATCTTTCAAATTTTATTTCAAGATTAGTCTTGAAATATCCCTAAGGTATTGTCTTACTTGCAAAATGTTATTTCAATTAGTTGAATATCATTCTTTACAGGATTCAGGTCAAACAAGGGGCAAAACTAAATCCAAACCAAACAATATGTGTCTGCAATAAATTTCTGTTCCTGAATTATTCATACATAATGGCATAGGTGACTCTTCAAGCATTTTGAATTAACTAGAATTGATTTCTTACTTTTTTATGCCTAGTTGTACAAGCTTTTTTGTACTTTTACTTCTCCTTAACAAATAAAGTATTGATTCAACTCCACTGAACATGTTTTATTTAAACTTTGCCCTTTGTCAGCAACTTAGTCCTCTACCCAGAATTCTCCTGTGTGACTTTCCATTGTCTCCTGATCTGGAAGGTGAAATATGCTGGATAGGCTCCTTGGTATGACATAAGGGATAAAATACATTCCAAATTTGCTGGGAACAGTTGCAATACAAAGCACATACCATGCACACTAAAGCACTTACTGCTCCTTTTCTTGACTAGACTCTAACTGCTCCCTGGGAAATTCAACAGTTTAAAATTCAACTAAACAGGCACACAAACTACAGCTATATTTCCCCATTTTTTCCCCCTTTGGCTAGTTTATTCTCATTTCAATCTAAAACTAACATTATATGCTGAACTCACACGCTTTCTCACTCTCCCTCAATTGAAAGGGGAGACAGTAAGATGAGAAAGGTCATGGGTTGAGAAAGGGCAGGGAGATCACTTACCAGTTACCACCACGGGAAAAATAAAACCAACCTGGGGAAAATAAATGCAATTTTCTGCCAATTAAAATAGAGTTGGATGGTGAGAAAGAGAAACAAACATTAAAACATTCCCCCTCACTTCCCTTTTCCCCAGTCCCACCTTCCCTCCCCCTAACTCCTGACTCCTCTGACATCTACGAAAGCTAATAAGAAGTCAAGGTAGTCTTGACTTTTTGACAAAAACAAAAGGTTTTGATTCATTTTTAATATGAATTTTCATTCTGCATATACCACACTACCTCTTTTTCTTAGTCCAAGCTTATGAATACACCAGCAAGAAATTCCAGTGAATAAGTTTTTGTTTTACTGTCAGATATGAGCAATGTAGATGACTGATTATGAAAAGCAAGCTGGTGTTTTGGTAAAATTAAAAATTGCTACCTTCCAAACAGTAAAACTTAATCATATTGGTCACTATTTCACTGCAATGCTAGAATCCATTTGAACAGTGTAGTTTACACTGCAGTCTAATTCTTTAAATTTAAAAGTTGTTCTTATATTTATGGTAGAAGTAAAATCAGATTATTTCCAAATTGTATTATTAGCAAATGCCATAGGATAGAGCAGTTCACCAGCTCTAGATGCAGAGCACAAATCCAGCCTTGAACATGGCTGACTACATTATTTTAATGGTAGCTGCCTGTGTGACATCATATAAAATACAGATTATTATCATCATTACCAAACCATAGGAAAAAGCCCTGTGCATTCCATTTGCTCAGGTAAAGACATTTCTTACATAACATATCCAAAATATTAGCTGTATTCCACACAAAACCTTTTAACTCTGCAAAACACTAGACATGGTCATAAATATATTTCATCTGCAAAAATGACCTGATTGTAAATCTAAAGACGAGTGAGAAAACAAGAAAACACCACACGGAGATGAACACAAGGTTCCTGTTTTTCACCTGCAAACTCTTGTCCTCTAACAAGCACAGCTGTAGACCATTACCTCTAAACAACCCTCAGTAAAAACTGACATCATTCTGTATTTGCACATCCCTTAGTGGCACTCAAAGAAGAGTCAGTCTTTACTGAGTGCTGGTAGACATAAGAATCAAGCAGAAGTTTATTTTAATTGGTGGAATACACTATAGACATATGTATAACTTCAGTGTATATACACAGAAATGCAATAAAATCATAGAGGTAGCCATTATGAAGAAAAAAAAATGGGACCTTTACTTTATAGCTTCTATTAGAAAGGCAAAGACCTGATATCAGAGTTCATTAGACCTCATGTTGGCCCCAGTGAGCTATGAATCAAACTCCAATCTATGATTCAAGGTGAATGTTGTTATGCTCTCAATTCCAGACTTGTCAATTGTCTGAACCTCCAAATAAAGCAAGCCAGGAATTGAGTCATTCTTAGCTTTCCTAAATAAATTTAAAGCGTGCACGACCTGTTACTAGTTTAAACATAGTGAATGCACAAACTTGTATGAATATTTACCTTATGGTTGTTTTAATGAAGCTCTAAGAACTCTTGAAACTCATTAAACTGGCCTCTTGCAGTGGTGCCCTGTGACAGGACCAGAGACAGTGGGCACAAACTGAAACACAGAAGTCTCTTAGAACACCAGGAGACACTTTTTTACTGTGAGGGTAATCAACCATTGGGACGGGTTGCTCAGAGAGGTGTGGGCTCTTCCTTGTCTGATATTCCAAAGGCATCCAGATGCAGTTCTGGGTGACTGTTTCTAGGTGGATCTCCTTGTGTAGGAGGGTTAGAAAAGATGACCTCCAGGGTCACTTCAACCTCAACCATTTTTTAATCTATTTGTAATAAATATTTGCTCTATAACTTTAGTCCATCAGGTCCATTACACTACAGGATTCAGACATACATTACCATAAAAGTACATATATTAGAGTTTGCCTGAGACATTAAAACCAGCTTCATTGTTTATTGTGAAAACTGCAATGTGTGCTATCATCTGTAAAACAAACATCCAGCATGCACTCCAACAACTGCCAGAGGAAGTCCTGGAAGTTTGTGATGTTCTTGGAGAAAAGCATAGGCATTTTCTTTTACACTTTCTTTTACACTCAGCAGACAGAAATGCATGGGATTTTTGAAGCTGTCGTGCTTTGTGGCTTTCTAGAGTAAGTAACCACCTCACGAACTAGGCTTTTTTTCATACTCTCACAAATTCCATTTTTAAACTAGATTGACTTCTGGCCTCTATACACCTTGTGGAAAGCTATTTAAGATATCACTTAGATTACTAGAATCCTTCTTCTATTTTCCACTTTAAATACGCTTCATTTCTTCTCAAGTCAACATTGACAGTTAAGTAGTTCTTTTCCCTCCTTAATGCTTAGTCCTCTTGAGTATGGTCCAATACCCACCTAATATTCATTTAGCTAAGCTAAAGGACACTTTTCCAAGGCTCACTTTCTGTACCATCATTTTGCATTCTTTGGGTCTCCCTTGAAGCCTTTCTCTGTGCTCGTTCCTGTTGGAATGTATCACTCTTGGATGCAGCTGACCAGAACAGCAGAGATGATTCCTCTGAGCTCTTCCTGATGTTTTCTGCAATCTACTTAACAATATGAATCTTGGTACCGAACCTGATCCTTTCGGAGCTTGCATTTGCATTTTTCTTGACAAGTAACACCCCTGTCCCAGGGACATTTTGTAACTCACTGTTTAAGAAAGTAGTGAGTAGGCTGCCTGCTTTGTAGCAGCCTAAGTCTGTGTGTGCTGCCTCAGGAATGAACAGGCTCCTGGAATCAGTCTGTCTTCCACTTTTCTTCCATTGAGGTCCACACCAAGTGTCCATTCTGCATGATCTGAGTGAAATCTCAGATTGTGATTGCTAGAACATGGAGAAGTATGGGATCTATGCCTGTGTCGCCATGAAGACAAAGCCACACAATGCTACCACAGAGTCAGGCAAAGTAGCTTTACTGAGAGGCACAACAGGTCTGACTTTCCTCTTGACAAGGAAACTCCTCACCAGGACTTGTGTACATAATGAACTCTCTATAATCTTTTCTCATAAAGGCAAAAAGGGGATTTGTTTAATTTTGCTTTTCTTATTTATCAAATCACCTGGTGATTTTCAGAAGAAATGCCATCTTGGAGCAGGAAATCTCACATGTCATATTAAAAAAGGTTTGAAGTAGACATTGCTGAGACGGACCAAGCACAGAATGATTTGCTTCAGGGTGATAATACTGATACTCAAACCATGTGTTTCTCAGTTGTTTAATACTGAAGATTTGTTTTCTTCTCTTTTAATGTTTAATTGTGGACAAGAAAGGAGCAAGACAAAAGTTGTGTGGGCAGTGAAGGTATCCAGAACAGAGACTGATGAGAGTGGTAAGTAGCACAGTGTAATACTGAGATCTGGAGAAAGAAGGCACAAATGTAGTACCTATCCCTTTCTCCTTCCCACTTCTTTCTCTGATGTTTTGATATTACTGAAGTACAAAGAAAATGCTGCTAAAAAGCTGTCATTGGTGTACTGTGAAAACACAATAGAAAACAGCAAGTCGTGGGCAGTCACACAGAGATGCTAATTAACTTGAACCAGCTTAAAATAAACTCTGCACAATGAAGTTGCACAGATTCCAGCAATGAAATTAGCCTCCTATGAATACTTCTTCCTTGATGATAGCAGCAAAGTTCAGTAAGAGACTTTTACACCTATCTACTTGATGAAACTTTTTGGACAGTGCAGCTGCCTTCCTCTCACAATTCCTAACCATTAAATTTTAATCCATGAGGTGTTCAAGTAAAGGCTTCATTTTAGAGCGAGAAGAAAATTTTTCCTGTTCCCTTCCTTTGGCTTGGGATCAGTGTTTTAAATAATACCATCCCTTAACAAAGACTTGATTCTGTTAATCAGCCTTTGCAATTATTTCTTGTTCCATACTTCAGTTTTCATAATATACAATAAAAGGCTGATATTTACAGCAGTTGGTTGTTAATTCATTTTTACCATCATTTTTTCTTAAATTGAGAATACCAATTTGTCAGAACCTGTATTTCTGAAGGCGAAAAGTATTCTTTGACTGATATCTTTGGTCAAATTTTGAAAAATGAAGTTCTGGTTAGTACATTACTTTTCTTAGGACTTCTGTCCCCCCTCAATTTTTAGAAAAATCTTTTTTTATTTTGAGTTTCTGATTAATTTATATTGTCATACATGCCAGATTGAAAGCAAATCCTTTCTAATTTTCAAACTGAAATATTTTGACTTACCCATTTATATTTCTTCCTTCCCAGAGTTTCAATTTCTTTAACATTTTGTACATACTGAATATTTTGACTTTTTTGACAAATCATGACTAAAAGTTCATTGCACTTATTTCTGAAATTTCTGGTGTGGTAAGAGAACTTGTTTTTAAAAAAATTAGCTCCTACAGTTGCCTTCTCTTTAAAATTGCTGTTGGGCCTTGACCTTGGCTGGCACCAGGTGCTCACAAGGCTGCTCTGTCATTCCCCCTCCCTCAAAAGGAAATAAATTTCATGGGTTTGAGATAAGGGCAAGGAGATTGCTCACCAATTACCATCATGGGTAAAACAGACACAACTTAAGAAATTAATTTATTGCCAATTAAATGGAGTAAGATGGAATGAAACTAAAAATACTTTGCTCCACACCACCTCTCTCTCTTCCCAGGTTTCACTAAACTATTCTGTCTCCTCCTTCCAAGTGGCTCTGTCAGATACAAGGATAACTTTTGGTGCCTTCTGACAGAAGCCACCCCTTCAACCTTTCAATACCAAAATCTTGCCATGTAAACCCAATACAGCTGCTTTAAGGTCCATGAACCAAGACATCTGAGTAAGAACTATGCTTTTATCTTCACGCTGTGAAGAAAGTGTGCATTGCACCAGGAAGCTCCAAAATCTTCTGTTCAGTACATGTGGGGATCAGTGACACACGTCCTACACGCTTGCACAGCCAGTCCAAAGCTGCAAAGCACTCCTTGCCATGACCCCTGCCACAGATTACCCCAGCAGCACTGGGACACTTTCATCCATGCTAGTCGTTCATCTCTCTAGCCAAGGTAGCTTTGTGCAATAAGCTTCTTTTTTTGGAGTGTTAACATCTAAATTGTGTCTGGGAATTGTCTGGGAATACCGCCAAGATCATGTCAGGGACTGTTCCCTGAATTTAGCAACGTGGACCAGTAAATTCCAGTGCTTGGAATTGAGGCCAGTGAGGCCTCACTCAGTTCATGGGCTTACAAGTTGCTTTGGAGTGCTGTTTGATCTTCTACCATCTTTTACTAAATGCTCTTATTGCCTTGGAAGTGCTTTATTCTTATTTAAGACGTAAGAGATTAATACATCACATGTAAAATTAATCTGACCTAACTTTAATGGATAGGATTTCATCCCATCAAAATCTGAAATTAGGAGACATAATTGTGTTACAGAGAGGTTTGTCAGCTGGCCAGAAGGAACTGGGATTGTGGTAGTGTGCTGGCCACCAGGGACATCCTGGCCTGGCCTGGCCACTCACCGCTCTGCATTCCACTTATCCCTCCCCTGTTCACCCAGGACTGGCCACATGTCACGGGCTCGTCATTTGTCTATTAGCTGGGCTCTCGCCCTGCCCACCAGGGGGAGAGGGAATAAAAGAGAGAGGCGAGAAGGGGGCAGGGGAGTCTGGCCATGTTGTCCGCTACACATCTGGTTATCGGTTTTTCCTCCATGAGGGAGATTAAAGGACTCTGATAAACGCAACTGGTACGTCTGTCTTTACCTGCTAGGAACCCACTGAGGAAACAGGAAAGCAACATGGGATGACTGATTTAGTGTTGACTGCACTGAGCTGTGTATGAACAATGTGCTACTGGCTGGAACCTCAAGGCCTTTGACACCTCTGTGTCATGTGGTGACAACATCCAAGACACTTCACAGTCTTGGCAGCCATGGTAGGAATTCTGAATATGCTCTCTTTGGACCAGTACTGCACAGGGAGGGCTCTGTTAGATGAGCCTCTCTAACCAATACCCGATGCAGAAAATGAACAGTGCCTCCATGTCTTCCAGGTGCACATTCATACTTCCCTGTTAACACTGGCTGTTACTTGCTTGACCATTCTGTGATTTAAGTCATTGAACAGGCAGGGAAATAGCTCATCAAAGCTAGAATAATGTTCTGTCAGCCTTTTTTGTCAGAAGCTGAGAAGCCAGATAGTCATCTTGTAGTGTAAGTGGAGTACACAGCAAGGAAGGGAAGAGGACAAAGTGCTGTGGGACTTTTCTGAGCATCAGCAGCCACTTGTATCATCACATGTCTCTCCTGGCCACTTCACCTGGCCTTGACTGCCTGATAATCAGAGCTGTTAGTGCAATCACTTTGGTTAGTAACTGCAGAAGTTCAAGAATTCTCGTTGCCTCTTTTTTCCAGTTATAAACATTTATCAAGCAAACAATAATCACTTCAAGCTTCTTATGATTGCTTTTTTGGAAAAGCCATTTTTCTAGTCACTTAACTCCTCCTTTTTAGGGCTCTGAACATGGTTAGATGGAGCTGTTCAGAGAAGAGCTTCATCTGGCTTCCCTATTATGCATGTTCAGCTGCTATCTTGACATTACCTCCCTGCCAGCATTTCTCACCTGCCTCATAGAGGTGTTATGTGATGTAATTAGCTTTATTATTACTGTAATTACCATGAAATCAAGCTTACAAAATGAGACTGCTTCCCCAGGTTTTTCCCATCATTTTTTGCTGAGCTTTAAGATTATTTTAGCTGTTAGAACTTTCTCCAGTGCTAGTTGCCATTCTCACTACTTCTTTCTTTTGCTGTTGTGCCATTTGGCTTATGGGGGTGATAAAAGCTGCTGACATATTCTGCTGTGTCATTTTCTGCAGCTGGATTGAAGACAAAAATCTCTAATATAATGCTAGTAGGACCCTGCTCCCATTTTATGAAAAGAGAGAACAAATCAACTTCTTCTATTTCTATTTTTTTCCCAAGGAAATTGGGCACAGTGGACACACACACTGTGCACACTCACAAAGCCTAGAGAATGAATTGAATGATTTATGTGTAATGTTTTGATCCAAGTTCCCTGGCTTTGTCCCAGTCTCATGGAGAACTCAGGTGCTATCACACTGAGCATTTCAATGCTTTACCGTGGCATATTTTGTTCCAGGAGGCAAATTCACAGTCCCCAAGCACAGGTTCACTCTGCTGGAAGGGAGCACGACAAGATGTGTCACACAGGAGAGGCAAAAGGCAGCATGCTGAGCCAGTCTGTGCTTATCACAAGGGGAATGTTGGAATTGTGTCTCTCCCAAAGTCATTCAGAGAACAAAAGGAAGTTCACAGGCATGTGCTATGCAAAATTTCTTTTTTGCATGGCTGTGTGGGCAAGTGTAACATGGTGGAGATTGCTGTGCTCATCAGGAAAACTGTTGTCAGCTAAATTCCATCCATCCTCAAGGATGTCAAGGGCTCAACCCCACCTTTCTTGCTTCCCAAAAGAGTACTGCAGATGGCCACCTCTAACTCAGGCTCCCCAAATCAATCTTTGGATTTATTGGGAGCTAGCCCTCAGATTATTTAATTTATCAAAGGGAAAAAGGAGAAAGAAGGGCATTTTGGATGGTTCATGTTTACAACCGCAGTCAAGCAAAATCAAATACTTCAAGGATGATGCTGAAAATAAACTGTTTGGAAATGCTAATTCTTTTAAAATTTTATACATCTGTAAAAAATTTTACTTGAGCCTGTTGTACATTTTCCATTAGTTTGATTCTTTCAAGTAATTTTGCATGCATTCTTAATAAATCATCTTAATTTTTCTATTTAAAGAATAAGGTTTGAAATATTATTAAATATAATTTAAACATTGTTCATTAGTTATTTTCAGTTCTTAAGGTATTTTGAATATACTATTTCCACTCATCATAAAGTGTACTATAAAATCTTTGCTTATCATTAAAAATGACATTGAACGTTTATGTACAGCAAATTATTGATCACCTAAATTGTTCTTTTTTTTCTAAAAATCTGCACTCTGTTTTGATCCATCAGTTTCAATGCCAGAATTTGAAAATCTTACTTTTTTTGTTTGGATTTATGTTGAGAGTTTTTCAGTTATTCCAAAATCCAAGTTTCTATAATATATAATTATTTTTTAATATACTTGTTAGTGCCCTCAGGGTACCTAGGTAATAAGTGCATAACTATGCTTTCTTTTTGGGAACAAGAGCAACCTAACCTTAATTTTCTTTGAATCAGCCAAATAGTTTTTGATTTCCCTAATACACTCTTTCATATTTCACTTAATACAGTATTTCAATTTTTTTTCAGTGAATTTATTCACAGTTAACTGCATTATTCTCTCTGAATATGTTACACACTATGAAGACATTCCAGAAAATTCTGGCCTGATTGTTCAAGATCTGAAAAAACTCAGAACGATAGGAAAAAGCTCCACAAACATAAAAGAAAATGTAACTTGGTGTCCAAGCCTGAGAGGGAGTGATCAGGAGACCCTGATTCTGAAGAAACTCCTCTAAAAGGCAGGATCTGAAATCCTTGGAAAGCTGCTATTACCATTACAACTGAAAGTCTGTCTTATCAGAAACTTGAGTGGAATGATTTTTTATTTCTCTCTTATTTTTTAACCAAATCTTTGGAGAATGTGTGTGTAAGGGAGCTTCTTTCAGGAGGATTTTTAGTATTTCCTCTTTTTTACAGAAGTCTCGATTAATGCCTACATTACTCGTCCTATCTGTTTTCCTGCTGGAAAACAAAAGGTTAAAACTTTGTTGTCTTAATTCCAGGTTCTGAAAGACAATTAAAATGGAGAAATGGTGTAACACCATACATGGTTGGAACTTTGTCCTGTGCTGGAATGGAATATGGATAGGTCAGATTGTGTGCAGGATTTGAAAGGAAAGCCAAGGTTCTTCTGTTGTTCCCATTCTCTTTGCTCTCTTTTTTGCCTCACTTGCTGATAAGTATATTTGCAAAATTAATTTTACCTGTGCTGTTTTCTGATCTGCAGGTTGCACTTACAAACTTCTGCATTTGAAATTTATGCTCTAAACAATTATTTACCTCCATGGCCTCCACCAGACTGCCACAGGTTTGTTTCTTGAAAAGTTCCATGTAAGTAGTGAAATCAATGTAAATGTGTCCTGGATTTCATTAAAGATTGTGTGGAATGTGAACACTGCTTTGAGGAAAATCAAATAAATATTCCTTCTAATTTCTTTAGGCTTTGCTAAGAGGTGAAAACACTGTAGGTGTTAACTACTGAGCTGTTATTCCTACTACTGAAAGACTTCTCTTTGCAGGTGCATCTGTGTCATGAAAGCTTTTCACCACAACCTGCTGCAGCTTCTGGCCACTGCCTCCCCACCAATGTGTCCCTTTGATCTTTGTTCCACGTACTTGAAGTGTAGCTACCAAAATTACTTCAATGTCCATGGCCCAAGTTAGCAAAGATTAACTATTTTTAAACTCACCTGTCCCATTTTTACTGAATTGGCTTAGATCAGAATCAAGGGAAAGCTCATTCAGCAGGTCGGAAGGGCTGCTGACCTTTCTGAGAAGAGCAGGGGTGATATGAAAAGTGAACTCCACAAATGGCATGATACGGCTAAACAGGAGAGCAGAAAAGAGCCTGGAATATTCTGTCTGTGAATGTATCAATAATTAATCATCAAGATCCATCCTGGTCTTTGCCTAGATGCATATATGTGACATTTTGTATGCTAGAAACTTCCTTTTCCCTTACAGAGGTTTCAAGCAGGATGAGAGGTTTTGTGCTACAGGGATAACAAGGAGTGCACTTCCTCAGAGTCTTTAGAAATGCAGATCATTGCAGTTGGTGGAAAAAGAGATCCTGCAGCTTAATTCCTTCTGGGATCTCGGGAAGTCCAGTTTATTGCAGAGTCACAGGATGGTTGATGTTGGAAGGGCTACTGGAGGTAATCTTGTTGGACAGCTCTGCTCAAGCAGGGCTACCTAGATCAGTTTGCCCAGGATCATGTCCAGGTGGCTTTTGAATCTCTCCAAACAGAGAAACTCCACAAACTCTCTGAGGAACTTGTGCCAGTGCTTAGTCACCATCACAGTAAAAAGATTTTCTTGATGTTCAGAAGGAACCTCTTGCATTTCAGTTGCACCTGCTGCCTCTGGTTCTGTCACCAGGTACCACTGCAAAGAAATTCTCTCTGTCCTCTTTTCACCCTTTCTTCACATATTTATATACATTAATAAGGCCCCTTCTGAGCTTTCTCTTCTCCTGGGTGACAGTCCCAGCTCTCTCAGCCTTTCCTTATACATCAGGGGCTCCAGACCCTTAATCCTCTTCTGAGCCCTTTGCTGGACTCCCTCCTGTATGAATGTCCTGTACTGGGGAGTTCAGCAGTGGACACAGCACTCGGTGTGGCCTCTCCAGTGCAGAGCAGAGGGGAAGGATCTCCTTCCTCAATCTGCTGCCATCTATTCTCACGTAAGGCAAACCAGCTCCTAGATGAAGACATTGTTTCTTATCTCCTGACATGTAAGATGTGTGTTTTCAACAGCTTGTTAGACGTGAAAGAACACTTTTCTGTAGTGAACAAGAATTTTTATCAATGGACCAAATTTCTGTGCTATTGCAGGAGTGTTAACTGAATGCCTCTATACCTCACCAAAGAAATATTTCACCATAATTTGGTTTGTGCCTGGTCAGTGAACAAAATGCTTTTCAGGCCCAGGATTTCTGACACAGACGTGCATGCCTGTACATAGATTACCCAAACACACCGTCTTTTTCACAAAGTGGGACTGAAAATAACTCCCGTGTTCTTGGTCTAAAGACTCTAATTAATTGCAACAAGTATAATTTACAATGTGGCTTTGAATTCATCCTGCCTTGAGAAAAAGTCAAGAACTTAATTAATCTCATCAGCAGTTTTCCTGGACAAGATGGAAGGCTACACAAAAGCTGTGCCTGTGTAGTTGCTGTGCCTGATGCAACTTGGTTCAGTCAGTTTTTTTTCCAGCTGGCAAAGTTCTGGCAAGCTAAACTTTTTCTAGACCTGTGGTCAGTTTGGACTAACTATTCTAGACAATATTGCATGTGGGTGTTGTTCTTCTAAAAGAATTTTATTATTCCAAAATGGATTTAACTAGTGAGTAAGAAATTTACCTTCTGAGTAAGAATATATATTGATATGTTAATACTGAATTATTAAACTTTGAATGTATTCTTTTTAATCCAGATTATGTTTCATAACTAAAAATATGCTGATGGAACAATTTTTCACAATGAAAAGTGGAATCAAACTTGTCTTTATACTTTTGAGGAAATTCTGAGGAATATATTGGAATGGGAAAACACTGAGAATCCAAAGTTAATAGATCATTAGGTGAGAGCATTTGCTTAATATAACTTCAAAACAAGCTACAATAGCAGTGCTAATAATAATTTAAGATGTGAGAGCACTGATTTTGTATGAGGAAAGAAAAGGGGAGGGATAAGGAAGGGGAAGGGAAAAGGGAAGAAGAAGCAGAAAGGAAAGGAGAAGAGAAAAGGAAGGGAAAAATGGAACCCCTTTTTAGCCACTTTGTTTCCTTAGGGATTGAAAAAAGAGTAGCAGAGAAAGAGTTAACCACATGCACAGCATCCGTCATTGCTTCTCTTTCAGGGCTGTTCTCCCTGGGAACAGGGTTGAACCCATCATCTGTGTTTTATGAGATTGTAGCCTTGGACACCAACCACCCTGTGCTGGCTGCCTTGCTGCTGCTTGCTGATAATATGCAAACCTCTCCTCTGTGTGCCACTTGACCTTGAATTCAGAAATGGGTAACAAGTTTATTTTAGACTATAACTCATGCTGGAGGTCTGAGGATTTGGCTTGTCATGGTGCAGCAGCGTCGGGGCGTGCTGCCTGCACCCTCTCACACAGCGATTTACAACCCCACACAGCTCCCACAGACACACTGCTGCCATCACACTGGCAGAATCAGATCACCTAAAGCAAGGGCCCCCCAAAGGGATGGGCTGCAGGAAAGTCAAAATTATCCATGTAGAAGGTAATGAATGATAGGGGTTTTTTCTAAAATACTCAAATTTCTGAACTGTAGCTAGAATAATAAAGTTGTTTCTAAAGAACATGAGATTCTGAGTTATTTGAGGATACTATTATAGGACTTTTTTCCCCCAAGTCTCCTAGAAAAACTTCAGGCTGACTATCCTTCACAGATCTTTATAAATCAAACCAAAGAATTAATGATATTACTAGTGCTATAAGGCAAGAAATAAACAACCCTAAAATATATATATGCATTTAATTTTTTTTTCTTCTACCCTGTCTAATATGGGCAGGTTTCAATCAGCAGTAAGGGATACTACTGCATGTATAATCTGATTACTTTTTGACATTGTGATAGTGAAGATGTTGCCTGGAAAATTTCCCCTAGGGGTATGGGTACTTTTCTGTGCCTGTGTAATGCTCTGTGTGAGGTGTGAGAAATGTATTTCCAACAGTCCACGCTAGCATGCTAACCTTCTACTGAAGGTTATTCTCCTAAAAAGAACCTCAGAAGAGAAAGTGTGTACAAGAGGATTTCCCATACTGATCTGCAAATCACAAATGTGAGTATTCCAGCATCCTCTCACTGTGCGGTGAAATGTGAGGCTTATTCCAGAACGTTGGGTCAGCCAGGATAACGTGGAAGGTCTCAAGGACACAGTTCTCCCTCTTGGCTGAGATGCCCCGAGAATTTCCCTTTACCATATTTAACTTGTGGTCTTAATGCACAAAGAAAAATAATGCAGTGATCAGACTTTAGGCTTGAGCACAATAGTTTAGTTCCTCACTGGTGCTAAAGCATAAATTTGCTGCTTTAAGGCATTTTGCAGTGTGGCTGTAGATCTCAGCTCCTTTCTTTCAGCAGTGAGCAGCAGTTTATTACAGCAGTTCTGAGCAAAGTACATCAGCCTACAGTGAGAGCTACTGTGAAGTTACCTTGGTATTTGAATGCTGTGAGTGGAAATATCCATAGGCCAGAAATGTTATTTTGGGAAGATTGCTCACTCTGCTAAGGTAGGGTACATCACCCCTCACTTTGCAGACATCTATATCTGAGCTCTCTTTTATGGTTAATGGAAATAAATAAGCATTCCTGGTGTAGGAGTCCTTTCATCTTACAAGAGTTCCAGAACAGGGAAGATGAATTGCATCATTTCTCTCCATTTTCTGTACAGAGAATTCTTTCGACCAACTCGGATGGAGAGCTCTTCAATACATGGGTCTAAATTAGAGGAGATAAACCCCACAGTTAGGGGCTTCATTTCCTATCTGCCAAATAGGAATTATATTTTCCTGGCAGATACTACCAAGATAGATGTATAATAAATCTTGGTGCATCTTATATGTGTAAGAAAAAGAGAAAAACGTGAATAAATAAATGTGAAATCAGTTGCTGACCAGTAAATAATGCAAAAACAAGGTAAGGCAATATAAAAAAAATGGACTTCTACTGCAGAGTGTGTGAGTTCAGAGTCTAAACAACTCCTTTCACAGCAATCTGAGTTTTTTAAGTGATCAGTTCTGCCTGGTGAGGATGGGAGCGGATCTGCACACAGCACAGTGGTGTTCCTATCCTGAGGGCCTTGCCACTCACCTTTGTTATTTTGCACTAGTTATTTTATTTAAAACATCTGATAATCTGTCCTGTGATTCTAAATGACAGTATGTCTGTAACCACCTTTTCACCCACTCACAAGAGAAGTGGAAATAAAAGTTTGAGTTAAATCTAAGTTAAAAGGTCAGCATTGGAAAGCTGAATACATACACATGCACATAGTCCCAAATCCCTTAGAAATAATAAAATTGAATGAGGCTTGGGGGATTTTCTCAGTTTTCTTTGGATACATGGTTTTAGCAATAGTTCACAGGAAGTCTTAGGATGCCACCAAAGTGTAAACAAGCACTGCTGTAAGCTCAGTCAGAGAACTATAAAATACTGTGAACTACCAGTCTCTTACATGATCACAAATTTTAAGGCGACAAAACAGCAAAAAACCCCACCCTATCTAGAGTTCTAGTCCTTACTCAGAACTAACCTTCTCTTTCTTTTGCTGTAGGGAAAAAAAGTGTTGCTCCTCCATCTAATCCATGTGAACTCAGAGGAGACTACACTGATCTAGGTATCACTCTTTTACAAATTAAGTGGATGCAGAGTAGGAGATGGTAAAATTGGCAGAAGAATAAAGCTGCTTGTCTAACAGCAAGATTTGAGAAGAGACATTTTTTTGGTACATCTTGGGCTCTGAACTCATCAGCATGATCCTTGGTAAACTTTTCTGACCTGTTTTTTACTTGGCACAGGACTGGCACAACTGCATCTCTCATTATATCACATCAAATGAGTCCCACGGACATGAACCAGGCACCAGCTTGTTAGGGAGAAGACTAAAAAGGAAAAATTCCCCCAGCAGATCTGCATGACAGCTCCTGATTAGTGATACTCTGCTCTCTAAAAATGCGCAGTCTTGTCCTTGACATACAGTCAGTGTCTCCATATCAGAGGCAAAAGATTTTCCATGAAAAAATGAGTGTGCCAAATTGCATTAACAAACCTGTTTTTAAGAATATTTTATTTTTAGGTATTTTATGTTCATGTTGAACATTTTAATAACAAAACTAATCAGTGTTTAATTACAAGAATCACATATTCTTTCTCCTCAATACATTGTACAGGAAAGGGAGAATATCAATTTTTGGACAAATATGTGCAAACTCAGCTGGGCACTTGGAGACTGAGAAGGATCCGACAGATTATGTGGACTGTGGATTAACCCTGATCTCACCAGAAGGCAACACACAGATAAAAATATGATTTTATTGGTGGACTGGCAAGCAATGCAAGAAACTTGTCCACACAAAGGATCAAAATCTTTGACTTAAAAAAAAACCCAAATAAAGTAAAATAAAATAAAGTCTTGGGCCGCTGGAGGAGCAGACCCAGAAGTGTTTTGAAGTCAGTGTTTATGCCTTATGTCCTTGCAATCAATACACAGAGATTACGTTGAGTCACAGCACATAATGATGGAAAAATCCCACCTGGTTTTGGGCTAAGGCTGTGTCAGAAGTTTTTCTGGGAAAACCCTGCTACCTCTCAAGGAGGCAAATTTTCTGCTTGATTCCTTCTCTGCAAGGAAAGATAGAACAGTCTGAGATTTCCAAGCTGTTTGCATGATAAAATAAAGAGGGTGGGTGAGGCAAAGTGGGAAGAATTATTGTAAGCACTGCAGCTGCTGAGGGTCACCCTTGGAAACATCTCCAGGGTTATTCCTGTGCTGGACATCTGACCATTCCCACAGCCAACAAACAGGACTCCCCATGAAATCAGGGGCCATCAGGAGGGAGTGGCCATAGAAGAGAGTAAATTGCCATGAAAAAAATCTGCATTTTTCACTTATTAATGGGATCAGTCAACATTACCCTGATGCAGTTGAGAAAGCCTTCAGCCTAGAGAAAATACAAGTTCAATAACTTTCTGTCTCATTTTACACATTTACTGTGCTTAGGGGCAATTTTTTCTTATCATCATACCTCTGTTCTTACAGCAACTGCCCATATGGCATCTCCTTACAGAGTCCAGGCTTCAGTTTAATAATCAGTTTCCTATCAATACTTCCCTGCATTCATTTCATAACTAGAAGTTTTCTAAAAATGTCTTATTATTCAATTCTCTCTCAAATTACAGAGAATTATTCTATTTAATATGGAAAAATTTATATTGAATGGGAAAAAAAAAAAAAGAATGCTCCCAAGTATCAAACGAAATCTGTCATGTACAACAGGACAGCAGAGTGTACATTTGGAAGGAGAAATAGTTGTCTCAACAAATGCATGAACTGAACAGACCATTGATTTTAATTATGGATTCTTTATATATATATGTGTTATATATATAAAGAAGATGGGAATTTTAGTTGCTTTGTACTGACTTCGAATGCAAGATCAAGACGTCTGAAAACAAATTTCTTTGTAATCAGTCCCCTATGGAATCAGCTACTGGGTGATCAAGATTGGTGTTCTCCTATTATCAGTATTTCCATATCATTCCCCAAGTAACTTTTGAATCTGTTACCCAGCCTTGGTGAAAGTTTGTGGATTCACGGCTCAATCTGTACCACACTCTGATGATTTCCATGAGAGCAGGTGGCCGAGGAGAAGACAAAACTTCCCACTGATGAAGAGTCTGAAAACATTACCAGACATCAGAGAATCCACATGGGTGGGGACAGCGTCAGTAATTTAGCTTCATTAATTTCACCCCTGACCGAATGATCAGTTTATTTCCTCATATTTTACCCACTCTGTTCTGATGATTTCAGCATGACTTCTTCTTCAGAAATCAGGCTTTCCTAGGCTAAATAGCATTTAGATTTTTGCTATTCCAAAAGGTATATTTCTTTCTATTTATAGAAGGAGAAATTGTCAAAAGCACCTTTCAAGTGCTCTGTTTTCATCTGGTACAAGTCACACTCAGAGTAGCAGGCTTCCCTGCTCACCACAGACACTGGTCACTCTTAAAAATCCTTTTTCATTTAACACTTATTTGAGTGATGTGACAAAAACCCACAGAATAAGCAGCTTCATGTCAATTTAAACACTTCATTCTCAAATTCAAATAGAGAAATGTGAAAATCTTCTGCTCAGACACATCCCTGATGTCAGCTGGATGGAAACCTGCAGCTTGATACGGTGCCTGTGGCCAAAATGCCATTTTTGCATGTTTGAGGTTTGCACATCTTATTTGAGGACATACAGGGAAAACAAAATTCATATAAACATCATGGGTATTAAGGAACCCCAGAGAGGACCTGGGAGACCTGCTAATGGCAGCATTAGATTTTATTAAATTATTTATGTATTAAATCTTTATTAGTTACATTATCTCAACAAATCCATGCTTCATAACATTGGCCTATCTTTGGCTTACAAACTATCACCTGCAAAAGATATTTTAGTGACAGGTAAGCAGTAATCTGGATCCGCTTCCTGTGCTTTGAAGATGAAGGGAGTTTTATCATCCAGTCAGAACTTCATGGAATTCAACAACACCAAGGTTCTGCACACGGGTCAGGGCAAACCCAATCACAAGCACAGGCTGGGTGGAGGATGGATTGAGAGGCGCCCTGGGGAGAAGGACTTGGATGTGTTGATGGACAAGAAGCTCAACATGACCCAGCAATGTGTACTCACAGCCCAGAGACCAAACGTGTCCTGAGATGTCTCCAAAGCCCCGTGGGCAGCAGGAAAGGAAGGGGATTCTGCCCCTCTGCTCTGCTCTGGTGAGACCCCACCTGCAGTGCTGCATCCAGCTCTGGCATCCCCAGCACAGGAAGGACATGGAGCTGCTGGAGCAAGTCCAGAGGAGACCATGGAGATGCTCAAAGGGCTGGAGCACCTTTGCTATGCAGATGGACTGAGACAGTTGGGGTTTTTCAGCCTGTAGAAAAGAAGGCTTCAGGGACATCTTATAACCCCTTCCAGTGCCTAAGAGAGGTTTGCAAGAGAGATGGAGAGGGGTTTTTGGCAAGGGCATGCAGTGACAGGACAAAGGGAAATGGTTTCAAACTGAAAGAGAGCAGGTTTAGATCAGTTAATAGGAAAAAAGTCTGTACTTAAGAACATGGTGAGGCTCTGACACAGGTTGCCCAGAGAAGCTGTGGCTTCCACCCCTGGAAGTGTTTAAGGCCAGGTTGGATGGTACTTTGAGCACCCTGGTCTAGTGAAATGTGTTCCTGCCCATGGCAGGGGGGTTGGAATGAGATGACCTTTCAGGTCCCTTCCAACCCAAATCATTCTAAGGTCCTGTGATGCCCTTTCTCCTTTTATTTCAGCACCCCATGGCAGATTTTGTTTTTCATTGTCACAAGATATCTGAACGACAGGGCTTGCTGGTGTAAGACATACATGGGGAAGCTGGGTGGGAAGAAAGGCATTACAGGAGAGTGGAAAAGTTAAATGTGTGTGTTTGTTATTTTGGAGATAACAGGCACTGTCTGTGTAGCATTTTCTCTCCAGGTCATTGACAGAAAAACTCTCATGCAGAGCAGCATGTGACAAATTGATTTTCTTTGCAACTTTCAGCTGACCTTTGGATACAGAGCAAGTTAAGGCCACAATAACAGATCCCTTACCTCCTTTAATTTTCCCCTTTTTCTTAATAAACTGCCTATGAAACATCAGTTCAGTACTGTCTATTTGTGTTTGATTGATTCTTTAAGAAAAAAACTATCCCAGGTAACTGCAAATAAGGTTTCTTAGTGTGAATCCCACTTTCTACATGCAACTTACCCCTCTGTTTCCTTCTCTTTGTTATAATTCATTGAAGAATAAGAAATGTTTTGAGATGATGAAATCAAACCCACCCAAATCAAAACTTTTATTGAGGACATTTAATCTTTTTTTTTTTTTTTTTTTTACATGAGAAATACAATGCTGCACAATATTTCACTATTCACAGGAAGTAGTCATGCAGGTCAATAAAAGATGCTGAAATTAGATAAGCTACGGTTTTGGCTGGGTATATAATTGCCCTTCTGAGCTTTGAAAAGGCATTTTGCATCTAATTTTCTACAGTTTCTCGTTGTTCTAGTATAGCAAGAAAATTGTCTTTTAGAGTCATTAAACAACATTGTGAATTGAGAAATATGTAGTGTAAAAACCTCAGCTGATGCACATTTCCTTCCAAAGACATAACAGAGAGTCTGTTAGGATTCAGAAATATTCAGCTTCTCCCCTTTTTCTGTCTACACAAGTCTGCAGCACTGATAGTGGCCAGCATTGCTGTGACCATGTAGATGAGAAGGAAAACACAGCCGCTCATAGGCTTGGGAAGCGTAAGGAAGTCAGGCACATGGTTTGGGCAACTGGAAGAACTGCCTAAAACTCAGGGTGTGTTTGTTTTTTGATTTCCATTTTCCAGGTTTCCAATGGAGGAAGAAAAGAAGGAAAAGGATACTACTTATATAAGGTGTTTCTTTAATGAAAAATAATATTTATAGAAAGCAAAAAAATGCACCTTTGATACTGAAATTCACTCAGGTCTAGCAGTTTACACTCCAATTAACTAAAAAAACCAGCACACCCAAGAGGGTTTTAAAATCTTTGCTGAACTTCCTGAATTATTTTAAAAGGTATGAGTGGAAAATGTACCTGTGACACAATATTTTCTATCATCTATCTATCTATCTATCTATCTATCTATCTATCTATCTATCTATCTATCTATCTATCTATCTATCATCTATCTATCTACCTACCTACCTACCTACCTATCTATCCTAAAAGTTTTGTGTGAAGTTTTCAAACAGCTTTTGATCCTGTCAGTGTGTTTATGTATAAAACTAACTCACTCCTAACTCACCCCAAAGATATCTGGCCTGCTATAAAGACTTAAAAAAAAAAAAAAAAAATCACAATTTTATTTGCATTTTACATGGAGTGCAACGGTTTTCAAAATATGACAGCTCACTCCTCAGAGCTTCTTGGAAAGGGAGCAGGTATCACAGCTAGTCCAATGCACTGGGATTTTATAGTGGAAATTATCTATACAGGACATCTGGGAAATTTTGTGAGAAGCAACTGCTAAAAATACTGCATAATGTAGTACGAGAAATAATAACAACATAGGAAAAGTTGTGCAGTGTTAGATTTTAATTAAATACACCAAATTTATAGTTTCCCTCAGTAGACTTAAATATATCAGAAAAATAAATTAGTAAGTATTTGCATTCATTTTAATGTTTGCTATGTTTTAATACCTGAAATCTTCGTGTCAGCATTTCCTGTGAGGAATGAGATCTCTAATTTAGAGTCTATGTTCACTTCAGATACTTTGGGACTTTGGTGTGATAAGACATCCTTCCCACCTTCCACTTGGCATTCCAAGGAGCATCCACCTCCATAGGTCCTGCTAAGTCTGCCAGCCCCAAGCAGAACTTTCAGATACTCTTGGCACATATAAAATGTCACATACAAAATGGCAAAAGATTTTCATACCCTGACAGTGACCTCTCCCTATTTTCTTGCCTTGAAAGATGCAGTGACAGACACTTCCAAATTTCCAGAGCATTGTTTTCAGTTTAGATACACTTTGCTTCACAGAAAGACTACTTGGACAGTTTTCTTTCTCAAAGAAAGGCAATTTCTGTCATTTAATTAATTTAACTGCATTTATAAAAAATATTTTCAACAATTGCCTTCAGAAACAAAGACATAAGACTATGCTGAAGCAGAGTTGCCAGCTTGGCAGCTGAGTTTGTCCATTTCTCTATGATTTGATCTTTGACAAAAGATGAGACCACCAATACAGGTGAGAAAACATAATTAGCCCTTACCTGGGTAACTAGATTTGAAAATGCCCCATCCATTTCTTCTACATATCTAGTGGAAATACCTCCCTCTCCTTTTGGACTCATAATGCTTCTAGGAGTGGATGCAGAGATGGAGAACTGGATCCCTAAAGTAGCAGATGCAGTTTGATAATCTACTGAATTCCCTTTTTCTGTCAAATTAGTGTTTTATCCCATCTCTTATATCAGGAAGTCAGATAGGTGCCAAAGCCAGTGAGGGAGAGCATAAGGTGGGAAAAGGAATGGATGAAGCAGGAAAAAGTCTCATTCTTCTTTTCCACTATTTCAAACTGTTATCTATGTTTACCCCATCTGCTCTAATCCTATCTTGATGCACAACTTTTTCTCCTGAGTGACTTGTTGGCAACTCAAAATTCTCCCTTCCAGGGAGAAAACCTGAAATTTAGGGATCCCAAGAAAAAGTAGGTGTGCTTATTCACAAGGAATGTGAGAAGGTGTAAGAAAGTTATTACAAACAGTAGTAAACTGCAACAGCCCAAGTAACAGCTCTGACAATAACCAGATGCTACAGAGATCCTGCAGTTCCCTGGGGCTGCGCCAAGAACTGCAAGCAAACATACCCAGAAACATTTCCTCTTCATAGGATAGTGTCTTAAACCGAAAACCATCTTTGCTGAATCATTTTTTTCCCCATCAAATCCTTTTCTCTCTCGAAATAAGAACCTTCTCCTTTTGACTAGAAGAAGGGACCTTCCCACTTTTTCACTTTATGATGAGAAATCTCCTGTTTGATTCTTGGCTACAGATAATGACTTCAGTCTCTAAGGCCATCTCTAAAGTGGCTGCAATGGCTCAAAAAAAAAAAAAAAAAAAAAAAAAAAAAAAAAAAAAAAATAAAACCCCCCACACCACCA
>VZTJ01003065.1:52885-77901 GCA_013397795.1 Orthonyx spaldingii
AAAAAAAAAAGAGCTGATCAGTCTCCAGACCATCCTAAAGCTGCAACAGCTCAGTGGCCTGGAGAAATAATGATGGCTCTTTCAAAGCTAGCACAGACCAGGTAATGTCTATGTTTAAATGACAGATGGAGACAGAAGTGATTTCTGAGTGACAGGCAGCTTGAACTTCTCAGCTTCTTGGGTTTCAGTGCTTTGCTGGGCACAGATAAAGCCTCCTGACTGGCGATAAGGAAAGCCTTGATGTGATGAATCCCTCTGAAGATTCATTCCCTGCTCTGATTTAAGCTGATTCAGTTCCAATCCCTGCAAACCAAACTTCTTTCAAACCCTACTTCACCCCTGTGAAGTTCAAATAGTTCCTCTAAAGTGCAGTTCTTACACTTTGCTCTCATGAGGAGGTTCTGTAAACCTGGGGTTTCTGATATGAAAAAGTTTCCAAAAATAATATTATTTGATAGTTAATTTTTAGGATTATGTAGTGTTTTCCCAAGCCTGGTTCACCAAAAAAATGGCAATATTGAGAAACAAAGCATTAAAGCCTTGTCCTTGCTGAAAAATACAGAAAAAATAACATCAGTCTCTTAACTGTTATACTGGATTTACCTGGCAAGGTTTGGGTAGCAGGGAGGCTGCAGGGGTGGCTTCTGTTGGAAGAGACCAGAAGGTGCTGCTGTGTCACACAAAGCCAGATCCAGCCAGCTCCAAGATGGACCCGTCACTACCCAGATTTTGAACCAATTACTGACATTAGCAGAGTCTCTGTGATAACATAGCTAAGAAAAGGCAAAAAATGCTGCACAGCAGCTGGAGAGAAGACTGGGAATAGGTGATAGAAACAGCCCAGCAGAGACCCAGATCAGTGAAGGAGGGACAGGAGATGCTCCAAGTGCTGGAGCTGAGGTTCCCCTGCAGGCCATGGTGAGGCAGCTGTGCCCCTGCAGCCCATGGGTTTCTATGGGGGAGCAGAGATCCACCTGCAGCCTGGAGAGGACCCCACAGAGGAGCAGGCTCCTGGCAGGACCTGTGGCGCCTGGAGAGGAGCCCACACTGGAGCAATTCATTCTCAGAGGAGTGTAGCCCATGGGAAGGACCCCTGCTGAAGCACTTTTTGAAGAACTGCAACCTCCATTCTCCATTCCCCTGCACCACTTGGGGCAAGTAGGGACGATGTAGAAGACTTGTGAGTGAAGTGATGTCCTGGTTTCAGCTGGGATAGAGTTCATTGTCTTCCTAGTAACTGGTACAGTGCTGTGGTTTGGATTTAGTGTCAGAATAATATTGATACCACACTGATGTTACGGTTGTTGCTCAGTAGTTCTTACTCAAAAGCAAGGACTTTGCAGTGTCTCACACTCTGCCAGTGAGGAGGTGCACCAGAAGCTGGGAGGGAGCCTGGCCAGGAGGGCTGACATGAACTGGCCACAGGGATATTCCACACCATAGAATGTCATACCCAGAATATATATTGGGATGACTTTTTGGGAGCTGCCAGTTGCTGTTCAGGAATGGGCTGGACATTGGTCAGTGGGTGGTGAGCAATCGTGTTGTGCATCATTTGCCTCTCTTGGGCTTTGTTCCTTTGTTTCTTTACATTACAATTGTTATTGTTGTTGGTGTTGTTAGATTTCTTTTTTAATTAATCAACTGTTCTTGTCTCAATCCATGTGTTTTGCTTTTGCTTTTAGTTCCCCTCCCCACCCAGGCAAAGGTGGAGTGAACGGGTACCTGTGTGAATTCAGTTGTTGGCTGAGGTTAGCTGAGTTTGGGAAGAATGTAGGGGGTAGGGAAAGGTATTTTTAGTTTAATTTTTCTCTCTATTTCCTATATTGCTTAATTGGCAATAAATTAAACCAACCTCTCCAAGTCAATTCTGTTTTGCCCATGATGACAGCTGATGAGTGATCTCCCTGTCCTTATCTTCATCCACAAGCTTTTCCACCCTGTTTTCTCTCCTTCCCTGTTGAGGAGAGGGAGGGAGAGTGTGGCTGGGTGGGCATCTGGCAGTCAGCTCAGGTGAACCCACCACACCTCTGTTATAGAGAGAAGCATATATATATGCAGATGTAGATCCAGCTTCTAACACAGAAAACCCCAAAGCTGTTGATGGCTGGATGGTGAGAAAGCATCCAAATGTGGATGGATGCTGGTCTCTCCCAGCTCTTCACAAAATATTTGATAGTCAGAGAACTGTACAATGGGGCCTAATTCAGTACTGCTGCTCTTACTGTCTGATGTTACTTTGGAATACAGCGATACTTTTCATGTCAAAGTGCTAAAATTATGTTTGCAATCTTCTGAAAGCATCAGATATTAGTCTAACACTTTTCTGGAACCAAATCTCCTCCAAATGTGTCACCATTGTGCACAAAGTTGTCCTCCCAGTACAGCTGTGGAACATTAGTGTTTCCAATCATGTTTCACAGATGGGGCACAGGTTTCCTGCCAAGATCAAAGGGGCAGCCTGGCAATGCAGTAGCCCAGCAGAGCTTTGGCTCTGACTCCAGCTTATCCCAGTCTAGACTGCAAAAGGGGCTCACCAGAGCCGTTTTGCAGGAGAACTAAGGAAAAAAAATCTGTCGTTTGTGTATGGTAAATGAAACACCAATTTTTATTTTTCTGTATGTATTAATTTGTGATATTCAGCCCACATGACTCACAGCAGTAAATGATAACAACATAAACACTCCCACAGATGCAATAGGACATGAAGAAAGAATAGGAATACTCAAAACCCTAAAAGCAGATAATCAATGTACCTTATCAGTATAATAAATATATTATTAAATATTACTGAATAATTAATTGAACTTAAAAAAAGTTCCTGAATCCAATGCAATGATAACCCGCTATCTGGGATAACAGCTTAAATGTCAAACCCATAGTTTGCTTGGAAAAATTTAAAAATAAAACTATGTATATACATATACATATATAAAAATTCATAGCTTCTATCTCAGCAGGTGCATCTTAGGTTATTGTAATATATACAATTTAAGTGTGATAGCTAGTCTAAGGAAAATTACTTTTTTGGATTTATGAGTAAAGTGTTTTACCCAGACAGTGTATGATTGCAGTTCAGTGTCAAAAAAGATGAAATTACTGCTCAAATTAATGAACTGAAAAAAACAGAAAATCGAAAATCTGAATATTAAATGCACTCATAAGAAGTTTCTTAAGGCAGAAATTGAACAAGCTATAAGTAATGAACAAGGGTCTCAAAACCATGATGTTGGGACTGTAAGAAGTGTCAGTTACCTCAGTAACCACATCATAATCAAGCAAGGAAACCTGATATGTCAGAGAGGAAAGGAACACAGATCCCTCCAGCATCTGGGTTCAGACACTCAGTCTGCTGAGCCCTTTGATCTCAGGATTCCAAATTGCTGGCAACTGGACATATGAGCCCACAGAACCACAAAAAAATTGCTTGCAGAACAGAAAGCATCTCACCCAGAAAAAAATATTAGAAAGAGATTTAATAAATATACTGTGAAACAGCTGCTTGCACACGATCAATCCTTTTTATGCACCTAATACCTGTTTTCACACAGTTTTTCCTCCTTCAAGATACCTAGATCCCTCCCTTTCCCCAGCTTTGGCCATAATAAATCCCATTCAATCCCAAAATGTTTTTCCCTTGCATCCCGTAGTGTCTCCTATACCCCCAGGCATCAACCTTCTCAATTCCAAAGGTGCTCCAGCATCGATTCCTCGTGATGCATTTACCTTCTGGACAGTGGGACTGAGGCTCTTCTGGGACAACTCCCTGGGAGAGGATGAGAGAGGGTGTCCCTTTCTCTGAGTCCTTAATGTGTGTTCCTGCTTTTCTTTGAGCCCCTGTGCTCCCCTGGATTTGTGCAGATTGGCTTTTGGTGGCCTGATGGCTCCTGGAACGGGCCTGGGGCAGTCAGGGCAGGGTTTTATTGGGGGAACCTCTCCTGTTGTGTCTCTGTGTACCTTTAGGGTGTGCCATGGGACTTTTATCACCATGCAACATCATTGAGCCTCTCAAATCTCCATTGTGGGCTGCAGAGGGTTAGTTGGTTCTGCACAACACACTCCATATTTCTGTATTTTAAATGGTTCAAGGAGCAGGATATTAAATCTGGCTCACATTCAAGGAGAGAGTTAGATGTGCAAGATGGGAAAAGTGAAAGAGGGAAGCAGGAACCAATATAGTGCAAAACACTGCTTCCAAACTGGAAAAAGAAAAAAAAAGACCCAAAAGAGTATGAAAAATAGCCTGGAAAATGCAAGAACCACTTGCTGTGTCTTTTTTTCTCATAATAATCCATAAAAGGTGTTAAAGAAGCACAGTTGGCAAACATAAAATCCTCTGGTTTAGTTTGCTCTGCTGCTATCTCTCTGTTTAAATAAAAATATGCAAATATTTGTGTAATGACTGATATGGCTTTTACTAGATGTTTCTATTTCAACAGCCTAACTGCAAATGATGTTAAGCTAAAATAATTAATTTCTTATGAATAACAAATAATGACCTATGATGACTTAGCTTTATTTCATTAACATTCACTAAAGGACTTTCAAATCCCCAGGTGGGAACTACCACAGAGATTTTATAAAACACATATTCCAAACCAGTTTTTCTCCTGTATTGAACTTCCATGTACATATTTACACTCACCTCATGCTGCTGTTTGCATTTTTTTCTCCAAGGCAAGCCGATATTTTAATGACCTGAATACTGGGATTACATTTTCTAATAAACGTTAGATGAAGATGTGAATACACATTCCCGGTACATCTTCCTGTTCCCGTGTGTGCCCTTCTCTGGGCTGCAGGGAGGGTCTCTGCTCCAGCAGGGCTTTCCAGGACTGCTGGGGGGTGATCCCTTCTCTAGGCCTGCAACCCCTCCTGCCCTCCTCCTCTCCCTCCAGCCTCCCTTAGGGTCCCTTTGCTGCTGCTCCTTGTTTAGCTCCCTCCTCCTCTGCTACTGCTGCCTTTTGTTTCTCAAGGAAATTTTCCATATCACTGAAAAACCCTTTTTATGTCACATGCCAAGTCATATAACACATCTGAAAAAGCCACTTCTTCACTGCCTGGAGTTTAGAGACTGTAGAATGGTTTGGGTTGGAAGGGACTTCAAAGACAACAATCATAGAATCATTGAGGTTGAAAAAGACCTCCAAGGTCATCAAGGCCATCCTGTGACTGAACATCACCTTGCCAACTCAACCACAGCACTGAGTGATACCTTCAGTCACTTCCTGAACACCTCCAGGGATGGCGACTCCAGTACTTCCCTGTGAAGTCTGTTCCAATGCTTGACAACCATTTAATTATCTTGTTCTAACCCCCCCACCATGGGCAGAGACACCTTCCACTGGATCAACTTGCTCAAAGTCCCATTCAATGAGATAAAGTCTCTCCAACGCATCCCTGCCTTTAGGTGTTCCTCTGATCCAGCTGAGTCCCGTGGAGACCAGGAACAAGATTGGCAGCAGAAAAAAGCTCTCTGCTAGAAGGCAACAAACAATTTGCTGGAATTGGTAAATATGACAAATATTAGAATCTAATCCTCGCAACTTCTTGTGTGTCCTCTTGTGTGGTGAGTGAGTGTAGGCACCACCCACCAGGTGGGTGGAGAGGTTGATAGAAAAATCTGAGCATCTTAGCTGTGTTAGTGCTTCTTGAAATGGGGAAAAGCCATGGTGTAAGACAGAATAACTTTTGCCTTTGTAGAACAATGATAAGAACAAACCAAAGTCAAGCCTTTAACATTTGGGGGATGTCGATTTTGAAGACAATTCTGTGACCAATTTTCTAGAAACATATGGTGTATGAATGCCTCAGAGAGGATCTAGGCAGACATTTCAGCACAGTTGCAAATAGAGCTTCTCATTATCACTTACAGTTTCACTCACTTTCATAATTGTTTCCATTCAGTGAGGTGCAACTTGGGTGTACGTCCCTACTTTTCCAATTAACAAAGTTTAAAAAGTTACAAAAGTGGGTATGTTTATTAAGATATTTCGTGTTAATTAAAACTTGAAAGTGAGAGCTTGTTTTGCTCCTTTCTTCCCACACTTTTAAGGAAAAATGGCATAAAAGGGAACACATAATATTTTTCCTTTGTTTGTTTTGTGCTGAGTTTTGTAATGCTCATTTTTCAAACAGGTTTGATATTTCCCTTTCTCTTTCACACATTTATTTTTCTTTAGTACTTTTTATTTCTTTCTTTTAGAGATCAAAAAGAAAAGAAAAAATATAGGAGGAAAGGTGAAAATGGAAGGAGAAAAATGAATAAAGAAGAATTCAGGTATTAGCACAAAAATAAAAATATTCAAAATGGAACAGATGAAATATACTTTTGAGAAATATGTTATTATACATATTTCAAAATTAGGTTCTGTAAACATATTAAAATGTTCTTTACAGAGATGTTAAATACACCTAACTCTGAGTATACATAGTTCTAGTGGTCATGTTAGTTTCTAAAAGAGCATTTTACATCTTCATTGTATCACAGGACGTAGCCCAATCAAAATTAATAAATGACCTTTAATTAGTGTTCATAAGCAATCAGGTGAAGCAGTGGTTATGCTGACACAGAAGGTGGTTTTCCTGCTTTGTGCATATGATAGCTCTTTTTTTTTTTTTTTTAAGAAGAAGACACAGTGTTCAAGATCACAGAATCACAGAATGGTTTGGTTTGGGAGGCACCTTAAAGATCATCTTGTTCCAAGCCGCTGCCATGGCAGCAACATTTTCCACTAGAGCAGGTTGCTTAAAGCCCCACCCAACCTGGCCTTGAACGCTTCCAGGAATGGGAAGTGTTCTTCTTCTGGCAATTCCTCTGGGCAACCTGTTTCAGTGCCTCACCACCTTCACAGTAAAGAATTTTTTCCTAATGTCTAATCTAAATCTTCCCTCTTTCAGCTGAAAGCCATCCCCCTTATTCTATCACTCCATGCCTTTGCATGTCCCTCCCCAGCTCTCTTGAAGCCCCTTTCAGATACTGGAAGATGCTGAAAGGTCTCCCTGGAGCCTTCTCTTCTCCACACCGAAAAGATGAGGATTGTTACCTCAAATGCATGATTTTCCTGCACTCTATCATGTCCATTTAATAAATCAGCTGGAGAAATCCTCTGTATTAAGGTTTTGTGAAGAAAAAAGAACCTTAATATTTCATGTATAGCGTAAAATATTAAATGCATCTACAAAGTTTGTTGCCAGACATTCTCCAAGTGGTTTGTAATATATAGCCTGTACCACACACCAGTGAAATGTTCTTTATTGAAGCTTTCCAATCTCATTAAAGAACATTTTTTGGGTTGAAGGGCATAGTTTTCAAACATGAGCACAGTGGCAAAAATCATTTCAGGGGTTCTATGTACATAACTGAAGTTTCTGGTGCTCACAAAGTAGCTCCCCTATGCCCTATTCACCTCCATAGCTGCAAGAAAAATGGAGATAGGTTTGAAGAGAGAGAAGAGGGAGTGAAAATGCTGTTATTATTTCGATAGTCCCGAATAACTCTGTAAATGCTTCCCTGGCTCTTCCTGCTGCTGGCCTACACTGCAAATTCTCCCCCACAGGATCAGACCTGCTGTATATTGTCTCTTCCATTCAAGGAACTCAAAGTGCTTTAAAAGACATCAGTTTCAAGGCCCATTAAAATCAGTGTGCATCTTTTCCACTAATGTCAAGAGGCTTTTAATCAGACTTTGAATTACTCCCCAGCTTCAACTGAGTTCTGAGTTTTTTCTTTCCCACAAATACAGTTTCCCTGCTTGACTCTCATTTCCTGCTTCTCCTTCTAATCACCTTTTTAGGGCCCTTCTGTTGTTTCTCTCTCCTTACATTTTATTTTGCAACACTTCCCACCACAGTGTCAGCTACAAGGGTTGCTCTGTCTTCCAGATCATTAACAAAATCACTGACTACAATCCCAGGTGAAAACTGCCCGTGATACCCCATAGCCACACTGTAAGGAACGACCTGCATTCCTCTGTTCCCTACAGGATTACATAGGTTCTCAAAATTCCTCACTGTTATCTCATCAAGCTCATTCAAGTACTTTTTGTCCTTCTCCACAGAAAGATCTGCTGTACACACAGAGACACACATAGATAGGTGTACCTATATTATGTTCAAGAAATGAGAAAATGTAAAGAAATTGTGTATGGCAGAGCTACATAAAACTCATTTTTCCTACTGACTCCAAACCACAGCTCTGTGCCAGCTACCACAACGAAAATTAATTCTATCCCAGCCAAAATCAGGATGGTACTGCAGGTGGAGAATGTTCTCTCTCTGTTTGGTATTTATATACTCTATATTCACCTTTAGTCAGATAAGAAATCACATTATTATTTGCCACATTCCACAGATAAACTCTCTATGGTACAGATAAAACACCGCACTTTATTTTCTTAATTATTTATTTGAGTGGAAGAAATGTATCTGTTATTTTGCTGAGGCCCTATCAATGCGAGTGACCCTCAGAGCATCCTGACATCCTGGGATAACTGGCACCAGAGAGGTCTGGGGGAACAGAGGTGCTGTTTGGGAGGCAGAGTGCATGGATGTAGGAACTGCCACATGGACATACAGGCACAGAGGGGTCTCTGCAGGGGTCAGTAGCACAAACTGGCAGTGCACCAAGGATCCTGCACCTGTACTGCTGGCAGGATGAGCCAGCCTGGTGTGAACAACTGCTTTGTTCATTTTCTGATCATCTGTGTCTGCTTCCAGCTGAGAGCAGTGTCTCCTCACTAACTCTGCACTTTTTATTCAGTCAGCCCTGAGAGAACTTTCTGCATACCATCAGAAAGGGGTACATTTGGATTTAATCTCCACTATCCACCTCATCCATTTCTAATTCAGTTATATGGCTATTACATGGGTTGTGTAAGTAAATGGCAGCAAAGTGCTCCTGCCATGTAATTATATTTTAAAATCCAAGTAATAGCAGTTACTTTTATTAGCAAAAACAATTATCATCCCTCCTAGCATAGTCTCAGATAAAGAAATTCCTTGTAATGATCTTGTAATGACACTCTTACATCCATGTCATATTGACATGAATAATAGATTTCATGTTAAAAGAAAAATGATTAACTGCTTCTTCATTAAAGGAGCAAGAATTTCTATGCATCCATGTACTTACACTCAGGTATCTTGCCTCTTTTGCTGGGATATATATTAGAAAAATATAATGATCAACAAATTCTAGTTTTTACACTTTTAAACAATAGAAGTCCAAAAGAGGATTTATTTTTTTTTTTTTAAAAAGAGCTGACCTAATAAGGATTCAAGGCAGGTTTACAGAGATTGTGTAGTAGTAGAGACATTAAGTCCTAGGAAACTGGTATGTCTAGACTTATGAAAGGCTGCTGGGATCCCAAAAGCAGCAGGAATGTCCCAATAAGGGTTTCCTGGCATCTAATGAGCCCTGCCTCTCTGTGCACCTAATTAACCCTGACACAGCTCTGGTTATGCAGCTTGTGGTGGCAGAGCCAGCTGCCCCAGCAGTGCTTTAGGAACCTCAGTGGTGGAACCACCTGTCCCACATGGCCTTCTTGTTCTTGGAGTCAGAGCCAGGGGATGTGTGCCACAACACACCTTGCGTGGAATTGCGTGGAACACAAAAGGCAGAATCTGATCCTGACATCAGGGATGCAAGGGGAGACCAAGCTCTGCTCTTTCAAAAGCATGTTTCAGAGACAGGAATTTGAATGAGGAATGAGAACAACAAACAAATGGTGAAGCACAGGTGTGAAGATCCAGCTTAGACACCCACAACTCTCTAGGATATCTGCAGAGGGCATGAAAACCTTACAAAATTATAGGATGCCTCTTACACAGTGTTTACAGGACACCCTCAGCTTTCTGAGAGATGTGCTGGTTGCCAGACCAGTTGCTCCAGGAGCCTTGCATGGCACTAAATTCACCTGAGTAGTTCCCCAAAGAGACACCACTGGAAATGACCTGGACAATCTTCCAGAAGAGCAAATGCTGATGTCACAGTGCCATGAGCTAATTTGGTGTGTAACAACCAAACCTTGGATTTATCCCTTTGGACAAAAAAACTGAAATTAGTATTACTCTGATTCCAGCTCAAGAAGAGATATTAGCTATCAGTATTAACTGTGAATTAGTGAATGCCATGAAAATGCTTTGTCCCAAAATTGTATCCTGGGCTGTATCAAAAGCCATGTGGGCACCAGGCCAAGGGAAGTGATTCTGCCCCTCTGCTCTGTTCTGGTGAGACCCCACCTGCAGTGCTGCATCCATCTCCGGGGTCTCGGCACAGGAAGGACATGGAACTGCTGGAGGAAGTCCAGAGGAGGACACAAAGTTGATCAGATACTTATTACATTCTTTAGATTCTATTCTTTTGCACGTATCAAATACATATGAACTTCTACAACTCTGAAATGCCAACAGTTTTTGCCTAAAACAATGAATAATATTGAAATCACAGAAAAAAACCCCAAAAAAACCAGATGCCTGTTTCCTTTGAGACATGACTGTGTGTACATTAATGCAGAAAAAACTCACATAGTTTGGCTGTTTCCTAGAATACATAATCTAATACTGAATAACTCAAAGTAAAAGATAGTATATGCTTTCTTAAACAGCACACAGAAAATTGAAAATTGGGGCATGTTAAGAAAATTAGAGCTTGTAAGTGTCACTATTTTTGTTTTAAGAAATTCGTGTTTAAGTTCTGAGTTGTATTTTTAAAGCTTCTGGGCAGTATTTCTTTTAGGAAATACTTCACTCTCATCAAGTCTCCCTATATACACATAATTTCATCATTATATCTCATAATGGCAACATTTGGAAAAGTTATAAGATATAATCACTTTTTTTTTAATTAGAAGTGCATACATGCTAAGTGCATTCACTGTCATGGGACAGAGAATAAGATTATTGTAAGTGCATAAAGCACAATATTGAAACATTTTTCCATACATCACTTATCTATTTTATTTAAGCTACAGTATTGAGATTTACAGAAAGGAGTGTAGTATATCCATACAGGACACAGTTTAGAGCTGTTTTAATTCATTTTACTAATACCTCAGTAATAAAGCTTAGTGTGGGGCTAATGTTTTTGACTGACTTTTCCTCATCTGAAGTAAAATGTGAAATCCCAACCACCAAAGCTCCCACTACAATCTGTGCAGTACATTTTTGACTCACTCCCAGTGCCAGTGGAAGTTTGCCTGCTTGTGTGCTGGGAAAGAAAGTAGAAAAATCTTCAAGATATGGCCTCGGGTTATCAGCAGTGAAGTCTCTGCAGTACCTTTGTGCCTCTGAACTCTAATTATCCTGAAGCTAAGCAAAGTTCACAGATCTGGCACTGGAGCTGAGCCAAGTCTAGTAGTCCTAACCTTAGCAAAGTTCTCACCAAGGCATGGGAGTTCCATCGGATTACAAATTTCAGGGTCTGGCCTGCTCTCTTTTAACTTTGTGTGTGTTCTCTAACCTGTGCTCAGGAAGTGGAGGGCTGTAAGATCTCAATCCCCTCATGGAGCTTCGGTTGAAATAAATGTGAACAGCTCCTGTGGCTTGAAATATGGGGCATAATTTGAGAGATGCTTTTGAATTATTTTTTGAAACAAGGTAGCCCAGCACTGCGAAGATTTGGAAAGCTTCAAATGTGAGCTGTTTTTTTAAAACCTGCTTTCTTCACACTGTGTGGGTTTAGATCTGAATGCTCATTTTTAAAAAAAACTAATGAGGTTAATCATGTCCAGATCCTGGGATCACATCCTCCTAGAAAGGACAAATCAACTGATGATGAGGTCATCTTCCTAGGGACAACTGCTTAAATAGACTTTACTCAATGCTGCCTTAAGCAGTTTGTTAAATGCAAAATGTGGAAAACATCTTTACTGTTCCTCATGGAGGGATGGGGACACCAGTGTGAAAAAACAGAATAACTGGAAATCTTTTTAATTTTGAAGAAATATGAGTTGTGCGCTCATTTCTCTGACAGGAATCATCTTTGTCATGGTTTTGCTTTGGAATTTTCTAAAAAAAGATAGTTAAAAAGTATAAATATTTTTCCAAGGGGCACAATACTCTCACAAGACTAAAAACTTCTGCACATGTTTTGAAAATATCTGTTTAGAACCCTGTATTCCCCCAATTCACTTTTCATCATTTCCACATCCAAAAATGTATATTTAACAGCTTCCTGCAGTCCTCAAAGGATGCCACCCTCTCCCTGTTTTATACATCACCACCAAGGCTCAGTGGTGTGTACTTGTTAACGAGAGCTGGATTGCATTCTTCCATCTCTTTCTTGATTTCTGCCTGTCAATGACATATCTGTCATCTTTATCTGTGAGTGCTGTCACCTGAGATTTTGTGTTGCTCACATGATATTTTTGGTTGCCTCTATTTTATTCTTTGACCTCTTGAAATATTTTCTTGTTGTACGCCATGAATTCTTGTTGCAGTTTCAAATGAAGAGTTCTGCCACTTCAGCATAGTATAATTTCTTGCTTGAATGGTGGTAGTTTTTCTTCTATTTTCTATTGCTTTCCCAAGCACCTTGAGCTCTTTCTTAAGTCCTTTATATGAGTTATCCTCACTTCATTGCTCTTCTTTTTATTACTTGGTCAAACACTTTTTCAAAAAGCTGCCCAACTTTTCATTCAGAACTGAAGTGCACGTGGCTTAGAGCTCCTCAGACACTGAAAAGATCATTCTCAGAGTAGCAAGAAACTCAATTTTCTCTCATTCTTGCCGCTGTATAATAGAAAGGAGAATTATTTTTCATTTTAATTGTAAAAGGCTCAATCACAGTGATCAGTGTCATTTGCAAGCTCACACTGTGGCAAACAGTAGAGGACATGGATACCAAACTTTCAGTCTGTTTAAATTTTAAACAGTTTGAAAAGTGACAGAAATGCACAGACAGTATTGTTACCTTCCTTCTCTACATCTAAACATATATTCATTTAAATTTTCCCACAGTCCCCAAAACATCAGGCAAAATTGCATGATTTAGATGAAAATCCAGTCTCGTAAGTCAGCACAAGTTACAGCTATAATGTTGGAACTTAGAAATAACAAAAAAATCCAGCCTGTCTTCAGTTGTTTTCATCACTTGATCCCACGCGTTGGATTTTGTTGTCATTCTTTGTAGATACTTGCTTGATCTGGCTTGTGAAATTAATGAGAACCAGGTTATGTATCACATATTTACAACTCTAAAATGTTATTCTCAAGAAATAAATATTTTTAATATAATAGACCAAATGTAAACCAAAAAATCCACAAGAAAAATAATAAAGCAGATTCAACCCAGCTATGCCTCTGGTCTAGTATTTCACTATTGAATGATACATATTGATATTTTATATATAAGATACCATTAAATTTTGCAAGAAATTTAATGAGTTATGTACATAGTACACCCTCAGATATATTCTGATAAGATGCTGCTTTCAAAAGTATGAGACTTTCCTGCCTTTAATCGTTAGCCATAATCTGATTTATGATTCAGATTATGAAATGACCCATCTGTTTCTGAGAGCTAAACAAAAGAAATGCAAAATAAAATAAAGCATAAAATAAAATAAAACTCTTACATCAGCTTTAATAAAGAAGCGCTTTATCTTTTGTAGGGTGCATTCTGGAGATAGTGAAAGAATCTTGAATGCCTGTGAAAATTATCCCAAAGTTGGGTATGTTATCCTGGAGTCTCTCTCTGCCTGTGTTTGCATTTGAAGTTTTTTCACATAACCACATTAAAGTTTCTGTGCATTAAGAAGCTGCTACAGATCTAAACCACAGGAGGTAAACAAAACCATGTCTGCTGTTGTAACCCTCTTCTGGCAGGAGTCACAGCAATGCTGGGAAAAGGGAATCTATACTCCTGCAGCATGACAAAGACGGGTGAAGAGGAGTCAGGGAAAGGTTGGGAGCACAGATTAGATTTTGCTGAAAGAATGGCACTCTCCCCCAAGCCAGCACACCTGCACTTGCAATCTGCATCTGATTTAGGAGTCCAAGCTCCCACTGCAGTCAATGAGAGCTCAGTTCAGTTGACCACATTTCAGTTTTCTGCCATTACTCATTCCCCAAAGACATCCATGTCAGGCTTTCAGGCATGCCCAATACCTGGATCTATGTGGTAGATCCACGTCCTCCTGCAGCAGCAACTAAATGCCAGTGAGGCTATCCTAGAGCATGTCAAATGGCCTAGATGAAAACTTTTTCATTTGAGCAGCTAAACCATCTTTCCTTATTAGCAACTGGAGTGTTGAGAGCTGCGCAGCTGATTAGGCAAAAGAGTTTAGATTTAGTTGCCAAAATATAGACACATAACAACTTTTGAATGCTGTAGGTTACCCATAATCATAAAATGGGATATCCATAAGGGATCAGAAACTCCTGTGCTTTTGGAACAGCAATTGAATGTAAGGAGGAGCTCTATAAAGTGTCTGAAATGGGATTAGGTGCCTCTCTTTAAATAATTTAATGGGTCATCTGCCCATTCCTGCACATCTGTGCTCAAATCACCTATATTCACCACCAGGCCTCACTGGTTAGATCCCCACTGGCTTTAGTGACACCCTCCTTGCTCACATCTGACCACCAACACATGAATGCAGCAGGCCAGGTGGCTTAGTCTTTCCAGGACTCTCTCCCCAGAAAATCTACGTGATTGCTGACTTTGGTGCCATTTGAGAAGCCCTGAGGTACCCAGGAGACTGAGAAGGGCATGCACATGAACATGAGGTGCACTTTGTTACTGGTGTGTGCATTAGAGGCTTTGTCGCAAGCCGCTTGACCGCCCGGCTGGTCAACGGGCGACAGTATCCTCGTATGCCCGGACACAGGCTTTCATGCTGCACAAGCGTGTGCAGCGGTAAGACGACGCCTTTAGCCTTCTCGGGGCAGCTCAGAGGCTGGTGGTTAGTCCCAAAGGCCAGGCTGGGGCTGGCAGCAGCTGTTGGCTCAGAAGCAACGCGCTGGCAGCAAAGGCATAAAGGAGGACTCGTTTGTGGGTAAATCCAAGAGTTTATTCCCTGCCCTGATGGGGACAGGAGAATTCACTACAAGGACGGGAGCCACAAAACGAGCCCCGAAATGACCGTTGCGGGGGGTTTTAAGGAAAGGGAAAAGGGGGAGGAGGAAGGGAATGGACAAATGGGGTACATGAAGGGAGATGACAGCAACCAATGAACAGAACACAAAGGAGGGACATATTTGAATAAACCAATGGGGAGAACAGAACCACAGAACATTCCAGAGATATATAAATATTAAATCAACTATATGAATATTTAAATCATCTGTGAGGGGAAAGGGGAGGGGACGGTGTTTTGATGGACAGCAACCCATGGCGGGAAACTGCCCCCAGCCTGCCTACCTCTCAGGACTCGCTGTCCCAAGAGGTTTCATCTACCCAATCCGTTTGATCATTAATCTCCACAGAAAAGGCAGGCTGAGCTGCAGTCTCGAGCGCCATGGGTGACCCAGCCGGTGGCGCCGGCTGGGCGACCGCCACAAGGCTTGTAGGGAGAGGCACAGGTGTAAATAAAGCCAAAGAACTTACATCTCAAAAAAGAGATGGATCTAAACGGGGGACCTGCCCTTTCAGAAGAGGGGATGTGCCTGTGGCCCACACTTGCTGAAAACAGGTGTGTGCACAGCTCACTGTGTGTACTGGCACACTGAAATGTGTTCAGATATGTATCGTTGTATGAATATCTTATAAGTTTCTAATACTCTGATTCATCTGTTACATTACTGTTATTGATCCCTAATGTCTGTTTGTGAGTTAAATAGATGTTACTAACAGTTAAAAACTCCTTTAAACCTGATTCTGCTTAAACTGGATGAACTGAGCAGTTTTTCCTTGGTGCGCAGACTCATAGAGAGGAATGACACTGGTCTAAAGGACAAAACATTGTTTCAGTGTGGATATTTATTCCATAGAAGAGATGCTCAGATTTTCATTGTTTTCCTGTATAAGTGACATCTCTGCAGCATAAGAATATGAAGGTGTAAAAAATGTGTTATCCAACTATGGAAAGCAATCTAAAAGAGGTTTTGTGGGGCTTTAATTCAGTCCCTTTTTAATTATTTTGCAGTACAATGATAGAGTTTTTAACTACCCTAAAGATTGTCTGGAATACAGAGAGGTGGATATTGCACTGGTTTCTCAAGAGTGTGTTTCCTCCTAAGAGAATCTAAATCAAGGTTCCTAAAGATCTCATAACCTGGCCCTGTGAACTGGTGGTGTAAACATCTCTGTGACACAGGGGCCGGGTGAAAGTGTAAATCCAGACAGCATCAATAACATTTTTGAAAGAAATCTCCTCCTCATCTGAAAACCTGCAAGTAGAGCTCTGAGTTCACATAGAACACCGAAGGGCCATTTGTGCACTCAGTCTTTTATGATAAAGCACTTATCCCTATCTTTTCATTTTGAATTCCCACACTGTTCTTTGTCCTTACTGCACCTGGCGGTGACACTCTCATCAGGCAGCAGAAGATTAGAGGCTGAACATTTGTCAAATTTTACGTTAATAGCTGAGGTCTCTTTAAACAAAGCTGATATGTATGATTTTACGTCTGCCTTTACCTTTGCTTCATACAGTACAAAAATATCCAGGATACCCACAGAGCTTTGCTGTGTGCAAGAACTCTGTGTTCTGTCAAAATAAATGCAGAGGAATTGTGCAAGCTTCTGAAGGATAAATCAGAGCTCTTCTGAGAGCTGTTTTGTTTCTAACCCCTTGCTAATTCCCTCAGTGGTTACCAAAGTACCTAAATGAATGAGAGCTATATTGAGACACGTCAGTATTAGCTGTGGAAAGTGTAGATTTAATCCAGGAATAAGTGGCACCAACCTATATAGGATTTAGAGGTTCTGTAAAGGACACCAGCTAATCTATGAATAACTCCACAGGAATCACATTCTAGATAGCCTCCAGGGAATCAACTGAATTGGCTCTTATTCCATTCAAACTGAAATTCTGACAGAGCTATGTGAACCCTAGAAACAGAAAGGATTTTTAAAGAAATAGCAAAAGGAACCCCAGGTTAGCTGCTTAATGCTTACATTTCCATCCTTCTGTCATGTGGCTGCTGCACTTCTCCTAGGAAGGCAAAAGGGGAAGGAAAGAGGGGGCAGGGAAGCTCTCTGGAACAGATGCCAAAACACCATTATACTTTATGAGATGTCTTGACTCCCCAGTGGACTCTGATGGTAGTTATGGAAGAGACTACATCACCATTACCCCGACCTTCTGTTGTGTTGAATAGAGTGACCTTGAAAAGTCTTTGAACAAGACACTCTGTTGGTTGTTTCTCGCCTGGAGAGATTCGTGGTTTCTATGAGGAAAAGCTATAAACCTGTCAAATTTCAGATGCAGGAATCCTGGAGACATATGCTGGGAGTTAGATAACATCCCTGTTTCTCTCACTGGATGCTTGTGTTAATGTAATCTGTTTGCCATGTGAAATGTGAATTGCAAAACGAGAGATGCCAAATAAATTCTTTTCTTCCTTTCTTTTTTTTTTTTTTCCTCCCCTTTTTCCCCAAGGTGAAAATACAAGATCAGCAGAAGGATGTAAATTTGCTTCATTTGTAAATAGTGATTTCTTGTTTGATATTACCTAGCTTCTGCCTGTGGGAAACAACATTGGTGTGTTTTGGGGTTGTTGTTGTTTTTTTTTGGTTGTTGCTCACATGCTGCACAATATTTTGTTGATGAAAATCTCAGAGCATGTTGTACTGCAGAAGACTTGGCATTAACATACTACTGAATGCTGGGACTGCCTCATCTAAGGATATCCATATCTAAAAAAGAAGGCTGCTTGAATCTATAGTCAATCAAGAAAATGAACAAATGCATTTAACAAGCAGTAGGAGGATGTTTAATCTACAGCGACGAAATATAATTTTCAGTCATTTAAAGCCATACATCTGTTCTGTTCAGCTATGAAGGATTGATTCTCTTCTTATTTAATATGAAGTAAGTCAGGAGTGTAAAGGCTGAAGTCTTTTGGCATATATTGTAAAATCTGGATTGAGGGGAAAACATTCAGGGTCTCTTATGCCACAGCCACAATCTTCCCAAAATGCATCATGGCCAATTCTAGAAGGACTACTTTGTGTGAAATTTATAGCTATAGATACACTTGCAGTACAGCAGATGCTTAATGAGAGAAAAACCTTCGTCTAACAAATTTCTCCAAAACAGTGGGCTCAGTGCAGGATTGCTGGTGTCACTGATTTTAATGGTAGTGGGAGCACTATAAGACTTTTGTTCATTTTTTTTCATGGAAGAGAGCAGTAGTTATGATCTGAATTTAGAGACATGAGTCTTCAGATGGCAACATTTGCTGAAGGAGATTTTGAAGAATTAATTTCTTTTTTCTAATAGCATAAAAAGTATATTTGAAATAAGAGATTGCATTGCCAATGTCCTGTCATCTGCTTTGCCTTGGTTCACAGAATCACAGAATTTTTAAGGTTGGAAGAGACTTCTGCCAAGGCAAGTTCACTTAGAGCAGGTTATAAAGGAATGGGGTGGGGTTTGCACATCTCTGGAGAGGAAGGCTCCATGACCTCCCCCGAGCATCCTGTTCCAGTGCTCTGCCACCCTCAACAGGTCCCTCAGCAACTGTGAGAGTGCATTCCATCAGGGCCTGTGGATTTATGGCTGTTCAGTCTGTCTAGCCAACCTCTAACCCAACCCACTACGATCAAGGTGAGTTCTTCCTTTCTCCAACCTTCCTCTCTTACCTCCAAGGTTCAGGATTCCTGAGGGCCAGCCTAAACATTAAAGGTTGAGGCAAAGAAGGCATTTAGTAATTCTGACTTCTCTGTGTTTTGCATCACAAGGACACACTTCTGATTTAGCAGCAGGCCCACACTTCCCCAAATCTGGGTTAAGTTCAGTCCCAATTTCTCTACTTTACCTGCAGTGGCAGAGGGAGATGGGCAATGGTGACTGCAGTCAGTTCATCACAGGTTGTCTCTGCTGCTGCTTCCTGCCCAGGGTGAGGACTCCTCACACCCTTCCCCTCTTCCAGCCTGGGGCCCCACCCACAGGAGACAGTGCTCCATGAACTTCTCCAGCATGAGTCCTTCCCATGGACTGCAGTCCTTCACAAGCTGCTCCAGTACGAGTCCCTCCCACGTGGTGCAGTCCTTCAGGAACCAACTGCTCCAGCATGAGTTCCCCATGGGGTCACAGGTCCTGCCAGCAAACTTGCTCCAGCCTGGGCTTCCCAAGGACTTTCAGCCTCCTTCAAACATCCACCTTCTCTGGCATGGATCCCCCATGGGCTACAGGGGCACAGCTGCCTCGCCATGGGCTGCACCATGGGATGCAGGGGAATCAACTCTGATGCTGGAGCACCTCTTGCCCCTCCTTCTCCACTGACCTTGGTGTCTGCAGAGCTGTTCCCGTCACATATTCTCAATCCTTTCTTCAGCTGCAGTTTCACACCATTCCCCCTCTCCACTCCCTCTTCTTAAACATGCTGTCCCAGAGGCACTACTGCCATCACTGATGGGCTCAGCCTTGGCCAGCAGCAGGTCCATCCTGGAAGCAGCTGGCTTTGGCTGTCAGACATGATGGAAGCTTCTGGAAGCTTCTCAGAGAAGCCACCCTGCAGCCCCCTGCCACCAGACCCTCGCCACACAAATCCAATACAAAAGGTATTTTTCTCCTCGTGTTCCATTATGAAGAAAGTTAATCCTAGGCTACATAGGTAGAAGAAAGAAGAAAATCTGTTTATTGCATGACAGATTAGAGCAGGAAACATTCATAGTAAATTTGTGTTGTATGTGCTGATTAGAAAAACTGGAGAAAATTAATTTAGAGCAATCATTTCTAGCAACAGACAAGGCACAGTTCTGCCTTAGCAGGACAGCTGGCAGCTGGGAGGATGTCAGTAATTCAGTGCCAGTCCGTAACAGCTTTCTTTCATTGAAATAGAGGTGTTAAAACCAAACTGGATTTGCAATAGGGAATGCAAAATATGAGCATGTCATTGTCTCTGTTGGCATCACAAATGGAAATGCCTGTTATTGTTGATTTCTTTTCTCATCACTGAAGTCTTTGTCAGGAACAAAACCATTTCAGCAATCTTCTCTGGAGGTATCTCTCTGGAACCTTCTCAGTTTCTTTTACCTGACAGACCCTATGCCTCTCTGTTCAAGACGATGCCCATCTTTTGGTGTTTGTTATTGCTTTATCCCACACAGTGGAATTCTTTTCCATCCTTCATTGGTGTCATTTTCTGTCCATGATTTCAACACCTCAACTTTCTCCTTCCTTAATTGATCTGAACTACCAATAAAAAAGATGGCTTTTCGTGAGCTAATTAACTGGCAGAACTAGTTTTTCTCCAGCAGATAAACATGGTCATTTTTGTTGTTTGAGACTCGCATAATGTGTTTCAGGGTTAAAGACTTCTTCTTACATGTATTACCTTTCATCAATCAACTAAAATTTTTATTGGCCTCTGTGGTACCCACACAATCAGTTAGGGTTTTTTTTAATATCTCCATGGAGATTTTTTCATAATGTTTTACATAATTAATCAGTCTGAGGAATTTTAAAATCAAGAAAAGAACTGAAAAATGGGCTTCTTCAATAAAACAGGCAGCAGTGAGGAAGGTGTAGGTCTTTAGAAAACATGCTATTCTACAAGAAAAAGGGATGAGGTTAATTATTTCTATTAATTAAATCCGTTAGAAACAATTTATGAATAATATTCATAGGCTCACAGAATCATAGAATGGTTTGGGTTGGAAAGGACTCTAAAGATCCTCCAATTCCAACCCCCTGCCATGGGCAGGGACACCTTTCACTAGACCAGGTTGCTCCAAGTCCCATCCAGCCTGGCCTTGAACACTTCCAGGGATGGGGAATCCATGACCGTTCCAGTGCCTCCCCACCCTCCTAGGGAGGGTGTGCATAAGTGTTGCATTTTGTAAAGCAACAAAGCATAAGCCTGTGTTTATATCCAGATTTGTACAGCGGACAAATGCAAAGGTGCATCCAATGTTATGCACATTAAGTCCTTTAGAAGATTATCAATCCAGTTTAAATCCTCTTTTATCAGGGTTTTTACTCAATTTTTCATCTCTGGATTTATGTAAATGTAATAGTACGTGGGGTTTTTTTTGGAGCTGATGAAGACTGCCTTGAGCTGAACAGAATTAACTGTATGATCACTGGCCACAAGTGTCACCTCAAAATTAACAATGTTTAACTTTTGTTTTTCTTATGAAAGGTAGAATATTAATTTTTCTAGTTTCTCCACTTCTTAACTCTATATGGGAGAAGACCTCTAGTAGCTCTATCATCAGTCCAAGTTATTTAATTAAATAGTGGTTATCCATTTGATTCTTTAATAGGCAAAAAAAAATGTAATGGATAAAGTAATTTTTCATTGACTGGAGAGTAAGTATTTTATGTAAATATAAGGTTTTAATATATACAGAGTACCTAGCATGTTTTTGTTTTAAACAGAAAACAGAATAAATAAAAATAAGAATCAAGGAAAGAACTGAAATATTGAAAAGGAATTGAGTTTTAAGTCAAGTTTCTGGGAATTTCACACATGATTAAGAGGAAATTATGTAATTCACCATATCATTGCCAGATATAAAAGAGATTCAGGATAGATCAATATGTCCTGGTGTGGCCATCAGTGGCCTAACGAGGTCTCATTTCCAACTTACCTGAGCAAGTGTTGCCACTCTCTGTAGTTTTACAGTTTTTAATCTGCCTCATGCTCAGCAACCACAGAGAGAATCACTAAATTCTGAACACAGTGAGTTCCCCAACCACATCCAATGGTCACAAGATCTAAGCATTAGTGACAACTGCAGTTAATTTGAAAATCAATTCAGACCAACCAAATCTGACTCTTTCATTGAGTCAAGCCTAAAAACTCCCCTAAAATCATAAACTAAACTGACTGTAGGGCATCACTGAGTAATTTTCAATTTTTATTTGTTAAAAAAAGAAAAAAAAAAAGCACTCCAGCATCACACTCCAAACCTGCCACTCCCTGGCTGGTTTTGCACCACTCACTGGCAAAGCCTCAGCATGGGGATCTCCTTACACACTCAGAAGGGAATGCAACGAGAATTTGCTTCTGGTAATATGCATTGCTTTATTGTTTACTTTCCATGGATTTTTCCTTTAAATTACACCCCTAAACTCTTCCTTTCTTTAAAAACAAAAACTTAGATATAAACATAAAGAGTATCTTTCCATTTGTTAAAAACACTGAAGAATAACTGAGGGTGTGCTGCTGCAGGCAGATAATGAGCCAGTTCTTTGGTACAGATATGCACAGCTGATTGTAAATTATGGCACAGAATACTACAAATTCAGGACTAAAGGTGAATGATCTATCCAGGCAGCATGTGGGCATTTTTTAGGTCTAATAAGATCCATGAAACATGTTATTTTGTACCTAACTGTGCCTCTAGACAGAGGCTAGAGCTTCTAGTAAGAGAGTGATAGTTTTGAAAGAACTCATTCTCTTGATCTGCAACTGTAAATCATGCAAGCTTGACTCAAATTTTACAATTCCCCTTGTTCTGCTCCCCTCTGCTTCTTATCTGGAGTTTCAGAAATGGGTTGCTCTGGCTCAGCTGGTATTGTAGGAGACCAACAAAAAGGTCCCATTGCATGGGACAATTCAAGGAGATATCACATACAATGTAAATAAATAATGCAGTGCAAGCCCATAGCTCCTGGTGGACCTGAACTGAATATTACAATTATCCCCAACCTCATTGGCAGCTCCTCATTTAATTAGAAAACAAACTCTTCCGTGTTCACCCTCTTGACATTATTACAATAAGGTTTGATTTTCACATATGTAGCTGGGAATAGAGTTTAATTTAAATTGATAGTTCCTACTACGTTTTTAATTGCAAAAGGAAGGTCTTTGGTGCTTCCTTCTCTTAGCTTTTTCTTAAGGAGTTTAAATAAGTGGATCTAAATGCTCTTCTCTGCTATTCAGAGAGACCGAATTCTTAAATCTTAGACTGTGATTTTTTCTGCATTTAGTTCAACTGCACGGAACCAATTGTTAATGAAAATGTGCTTCATGCACTCTTGTTAGTGTTTAAAATATTCTGTAGTTGCTGGACTAAACCCAGCAACATCAAATGAAGACTGAATGAAAAGGCATCTCCAGCTTCACCTATTGAAATAATTTTTTTTCTAATGTCTTGTTAGAAATAACAGACAGACTAAAATATAATTTTTATGTGCTTTTCTGAATGTATTCAAAAACAGTGAAGTAATTTCTATTCAGATGTATGCTAAAAACATGCAGAGAAGATTTTATTATTAATTGTTAATTGATAATTTGCTGTTAATTAAGATTTTAATGACAGCTGAATCTATAATGCATTGCATCACCCTAAATAAACTTTCTTTCCATAAATAGTCTTGTTGCTGAAATTTCTGAGGCTGAAGAAGAGGAGGCTCAGGAAGATCTCAACATGTAAAAATACCTAATGAGGGCGGTAAAGAAAATGGAGCCACACTTTTCTCAGTAGCAATCAATAGGAGTACAGGAGATGATAGACACAGAATGGCATACAAGAAATTGTGTCTAAAACTAGGAAAATACTTTTTGCTCTGTGTGTGGTCAAACAGGTTGTCCAGGAATGCTATGGAATCTCCATCACTCGAGATACTGAAACCCACCATGACATGGCCCTGAGCAACCTGGTCCAGCTGCCCCTAAGTGGAGCTGAGGGCTAGACTGGATGACCTGTAAGTGGTGCCTTGAAAGAGAAAAATATTGAAAAAAAAATCTCTTTTGTTAAGACAAAGTTTGCAAGGGTTGAAGATTTTTTTGCCTCTACAACTTTCAATACTGGTAGCAAAGTCATGGCTAAGACAAGTATCTTTTAATAACATTACTTCAACATTGTTGTCTGGAAGAGGAATTCATGTCTGAAAAGGCATAAAAAGTAATTATCTTCTGACCACTCCTGTTCCGTTTTTTCTTTCAACGACTCATCAAGATATTGCATATACCCCCACTCCCATGGAGAAACAAAGCCTGTCCTTGTTCATTTAATTAAATGTCATTTTAAATGAAGCAAACAGTGAGAGAGCTCAGAGAGACTCGGGAATCTTGTCTGGTAAGTAAACTTGTATTTTAAAATGATAGTTTGTGAACATATGGGCAGCCTAGCTTACAAGGACTAGAAAATATGCCTGGACATGCTGAGCAGCATGGGAAGCATATTTAATACTCACAGCTCTTCAGTGACTATGGCTGTTCCATTCAAAGTATTTTCTTCTCTTTTTCCTTTTCTTTATGCTCCTCTTCAGGGGCACAACAGCAACAGTGCCATTCTGTGACGTACAGCACTGCTCCTGCTCTCCCAGGGACCCTGTGAAGATGTCTGAAGTTGGTGTCATGGTGTAACCCTGGCTGGCAACCGAGTGCCACACAGCCACCTTCTCACACTTCTCACCTCTGCACCCTCCGGTGGGGAAGAGAATCGGAAAGAAAAGGTAAACCTTGTCAAATCTGTGAGTTGAAATAAGAACAATTTAATAATTAAACCAAAATGTAGTAGTAGTAGTAATAATAATAATAATAGAAATTATAACGAGAGAGAGTAAAAAAAGCCCAGGAGTACCAAGTGATGCACACTACAGCTGCTCACTGCCCACTGACCAAAGCCCATGCCATCCCTGAGCAGTGATCAGTGGCTTCCAGTCAACTCTCTCCAGTTTGTATACTGGGTATGACGTTCTGTGCTATGAAATATCCCTTTGGCCAGTTCAGGTCACCTATCCTGGTTGTGCTCCCTGCCCTCTTTTTTGTGCAGCTCCTCAACAGCTGAGCTTGAGACACTGCAAAGTTCTTGATTTAAAGTAAACACTACTTAGAAACAACCAAAACATCACTGTGTTATAGTCAATCCAAAATACACGAATGATTATGCCGGTGCTTTTATTGAGAGCGCTCTGGGGACCAGGGGTTCAGACCCAAATCAAGTCCCG
>VZTJ01003065.1:77961-112937 GCA_013397795.1 Orthonyx spaldingii
ACAGGTTCTCTCTGTTCACTGCCCTCCGCAAACACAGTGCCTATTACCGTTCCTGAGGCCTATGTTTCTAAAAAACATTTTAACCCTATGCTATCAACATCACTGTGTTATAATCAATCCAAAATACAACCCTGTACCAGCTACTAAACAGAAAATTAACTGTCAATACAGAGCTGGTAATACATCTTCTCTCAATACTGATTCAAAACAGCTAGTGCAAACCCATGTGCCACCCTGGAACCTATTCTAAAACCACTGTCCTGAGCTTTTTCTGATTTAGAAGTGCTCAACCGTTTCGCTGATGGACAGAAAAAAAAAAAAACAAACTAATGGAGAGATAACCATGATCATCTCTGATATAAATATCCCACTTACGACAGTGATAGCTGCACAGACAGTGCATTTCCAAGTTTGATGTGAGTTTTAGAAGAAACCATAAGAATAGAAGGAACTACATTAGTAACCTTGAAGAGTGAAGATAGACAGATAAATGACATATTTCCAGAAGAGCAGCAGTTGTTCCTTTTGACAGAGGCATGGACATGTCACCAGAGACCACAGGGTAACAACAGTGCAGTTTGTCATCTGTCCAGATCTGATGCTCATTTTTTGAAATTATTATTGTGGATCAATACTTTTTATGATTTCAGATTATAAACCTTACTTTGCTTTGGCAGTTCCCACTTCTCACCTCCAGCTGAAGGTAGGAGAAGAACTGATCCTCTTCTCCATTAAATTACTATTTCTTGAGACACATCTGCCACTACTGCAGTCAATGACACCAAAAGAACTGAATGCTATTCACAGAACAGGTGGAAAACCAAGATTAGGATTAAAGCTGTACTGATCAGAAGATTGTTCAGCATGATCCATGACTATAAAGTTAAACTAACTGAAGATTCATAATTAACTTCCTCACCCACCCAAGCAGAACACAGATAATTTTGAGCTGCTTGTGTAAGTTTGTGAGAGCTCTTTGAACAGGTTGGACTGAACTTGGACCATGTTTTTCCTGATTCTATTGTAACTTCTGCCACCAGAACTGTGCTGCTGTTCCTGCTAACACAGTACCACATGTTAGTAGATCAATGTAGTAGCAACACTGAGAGATGGGAGCAAGAAAACACCAGTTTTTTAGTTCCAGCTGCCTAGGGGGTGGCACGACATGGGATAAATAAATTCTGTGAGGCCTGAGAGGAGGTGAGCTTAGACTTGTACAAAATTACAGCAATTTGTTCAGTGAATCCATGAGGATTATTTCCAGTCACACCATGACATGCTTGCATAATTGGTGATTGAACATAAGCTGGCAGTGATTTTTATTATATTTTTGAAAGGGAGAAAATGTCTTCACAGTAGGACCAGTGCAATAGGATTGTAGATGCAGCCATGCTGTCTGTGATATAAAGTACTCAATAAAATGTGAATATGGATGACTTGAGATACTGCTCGTGCATACGAATGACGAGAGAGGAGGCAGAGAATGACACAAAGAAGCACATTTGTGTCCACAGTGAAGTCAGTGGGAACTGTACTGTTGTTTTCAAAGCCAGAAGAAATCACCAGACCCTTTCAAAACACAGTTTGTCCTGTCTATCTGGATTTCCACAGACTTTGTTTTTCTCTTCCATGTTCCAGATCTTGACTGAAATACAGAGACATGGGTAAGACTATTAATTCCACAGAGAAATGAGGAACAGAAAAGAGTAATTTGGGTACAGAGTACAGAGCATTTCCTTCGGAGCACAAGAAGTAACAGTGACAAAGCTATTCGCATCTGCTGCTGCTTATAGTGCTATCTTACACTATTCCTAGAGCACAAAATAATAGTGTATTAGGTAGTGTGGTGTTTAAATAATACACAGTTTTGTTTTAAAATTTGTTAGTTGTCATAGGTGGTCCAGGGCATACCCATGGCCTCACAGGAAGCTCCAGTGTCATCAGTGCAGCCAGGTTTTGAAGCAGGGCTTTGAATTTATTCTGAAAGGCCTTATGCAAAATAAAGGGATAAACAAAAATATTACAAATCTTTATATAAAAATATATTTATTATATTTTTGAAATTGTGTCATTATATTTTTATTATATTATATTTTTGAAAGTGCCTAGTATGCAGGGAAAAATGTCCCTCTCTAGGTTAAGACATTCTTAACAGTGGGATTCCTCCCATGTCCCTGAAGGTGCTGTTTTGTGGACGGGTAAATCTTGTTATTTTTTCCCGATGTTCAGCCAAATCATTCCTTTACCTAATTCCTCCTTATTTTCTCAATAAAGGTTTGATATCACACAAAAAATCAGGAACCCTAAGGTGTCTGTAATTGTACTAATTGGCTGTATTCTCCACAGTCAGTTGGACAACTGTTCTCCCTGTGCACTAATGGCCTTTTAAAAGACACACAGGAGCTTGATAAAGGGCATTTTAGGTATGTGCATTTGACAGAGTGGGTAGATTTTAGCTGAAGGTGTTGACCATTTTCATTAACAGGGCACTGTATATTAAGTAACCATATAGTGGAACAAAGAATTGTTCATAAATGGCAAAATTAGGTAGAAGGGATCTGTTATTTTAAAATCTCAATACTTCAATTTCTTTCCATTTTTGTTCTTTTCATTTAATAATATTTCCTTTAATTAAGCAACATGACAGTGAAACAAAAGCAATGTTCAATGAGATAAAAGGTAAATGCAACCTTTCAAATAAAGTTCAAGCTTCCTGCCAGGTCTCTGAGTGGTTTTGTCCTATACTGCTAATTCTGGTGCTCTCATTCCCTCTCAGTTCTTTCTTGCCAGTTACTGATCTCTTTTGGCTTTCTGGCTTCCTTTTTATTTCCTTACATATTTCATAATGCTCTTTCTTCTCCAAATTCTGTTTTTCCTTAAGCTCTAGGTGTTCCCTTCTGACCCTACTGATCCAGTTTCCCATTTTGTCTCCTCTGTGCTGTGTGCATTCATTATGAAACCTGTGCAGGGCTCCTCCTCTGGAACTTAGGCCAGTGTGAATAGAATGGTCTGTGTATACAATGCTACAGAATACAACATTTTAATGGTATCTGGTCTTAAATTCAGCCTCACTGTGGGGTCACAGACAAAGTAAATAATTATCTGGAAAGATCCCCAATCTCTGCTCTCACTGAATGTATTTTGACAAGAGATTTAGGAGACTGTTTGTTGGTAAGGGCCATAACGATACAAAGAACATTCTGGCTAATTAACTACCTAGGTGATCAAGATAAACTGTTTACATGATTTTTTTTTTTGCAGCGTTTGCATTAATTTCTTTGCCCAGTTCAATTTACTAGCACAGGTGTAGTCTAAGTTCTTCAACAAAATTTTCAAATGATACTACTTGGTATTTATTTTTGTTAAATTTAGTGAGCCAGACAGTTAAAAATCTATTTAACTGATAATAAAACCAAACTTAACTAAGTCAACAAACAAAAAAATCAAAGTTTTATTTAATTTCAAGGATCCTGTACATTGCATTAACAGAATATTTCTGTTTTCTTCAGGCCAAGGATGTTTTAAAGGTGATGACCTTCCAATGAACACCAAAAATTGAAGCATATGGGCCTTCAATTTCTAATTTTTAGGAATCAAAATCCAAGGTAAAATGTCTCAAAATTATTTTTTTTGTTTCAAGATCTTGAGAGTCCTATTACTACTGAAGTAATTGTGAGCTACTTTAGATTAAATAACATTTCAAAGAAACCAAAATGTCACAATAACCAACTTTGAGGAGCCTGGAGCCGGATGTAGAGCATTTACAGAGCCAGACATCCCCAAGCCAGTCACATAACAACCAACATCCTGCCTGATAAGGCTCTTAAAGTCAGACATGACTCAGGCACTGCCATGATTTTCCATTGTTTTCCGAGGAAACAGATTTTATGGAATCATATTGTCCATCTGCCTCTCCAGTCATTGTCTGTCAGTCTGAACATGTCTTTGATTAATTGATATGTTTCAGCTCAATTCTAAAGAATAAAAATCTCCAAACTTCTAGATTTCTAGATGTTCTTTGACAGAGAATGTCTAGATTGTGGACAAAGCCCACAACAGGACCATATTCAGACAAAAACTAGTTTTTCAATTAAAAAAGGGTTACAAGTAAACATTTTCTTTTTTTTTTCTTTTTTTTTCTGTTCTTTTTGTTTTGTTTTGTTTTGTTTTGTTTTGTTTTTTTTCTTTTCCATACTTGGCAGCAGCTCACTTATAATTATTACTCCCACTGAAACCATCCCATATGATAATGGACAGTAATACTCCAGAATGCACAGTTCTGAGTTACTGAAAATAAACTGAGAATATACTGAAAAAATGCAGCTAGGACAGAACCAGAGATATCCAATTGCTTTTGGGTAGTTTGAAAAAGGTGATGGAGAAGGGAAGAGAAAGGAGGAGGATCTTTAGCCTTGGTAATGGAGCCAAGAAGGAATATAAAACACAAGCACGCAGTAATTCAAAGCTGTCGCAGTCATCAAACGTATTTGTTATAATTATTTACAGAACATTTGTCCAGCAAGTTTGAAACTGGTTACAAACACTCATCTGCCACATATGCCCTCTTACAGCAAGACATTGCAATGATCAGATGAGTTGAACAGAAAAACTAGAGAGAGAAATGTGACATCCTGCCTTAGTGCTCAAGGAATTCACCATGGGGAATCAGTTTTTTGTCTTTCCTGCTTTAAAGATAGTTTTTGTACTTTAACTAAAGCCACAATTGAATCTGTGGAGATGTTCAAAGGCAAGTTGGATGGGACTTTGTGCAGCCTGGTCTAGTGGAAGGCTCCCTGACCGTGGTGAGGGGCTTGGAACTAGATGCTGAGATCTCTTACCACCATAATCATTCTCTGATTCTATGAATTACATCTCCAAACCATTCCAAAGTGGACGTAATCTCCATTGCTGTATCATTCTCTTGGTATCATCTTAATAAGAAAACTCAAATGAAAATAAATCTGGCACTCTATTACACCTGCAAAGACCTCAGCTTTGTGTTGAGTTTGTTGTGTTGTTAACTCAGAGATCCCAATTGTTTAAACCCATCAAGGGAAGAAATCTAACTTTTATGACTTTTTGTATCCATTGGGCATCTGAAATGAGCTAGATTCTGAGCTCTTCCATTCTTTCAAGTCTGGACAGTTTGTGATGTGTTCAAAGAAGAAAATTATTTATGACAAAAGCAAAATTCATGGGTTTGTGCAGACCTGGACCACGTTTAAATACTTTTAAACATTTTTTGAGCATGGCTATATTAGATAATGGAAGGCAATATAGACTTCCTTGATATAGAAGAAATTCATTTGATTAAGCCACAGAATAGAATACAATGTCCTACTATTGCCATTTGGGGTGAAGATGGAAAGAAAAGTGGAGGAGACTCAACCACTTCCATTAAATAATCTCAACAGTTATTTGCATATGAAAGAGAAAAAAACCTCCTTTGTGTAGTACTTCGAAAATTTTTAATTTTACTGCTGCATGGAAGGAAGCAAAATCACAAAAGAATATCTGATGAACACTCAGACAGTAAGGCAAATTATTCTCCTTAGAAAATCAGTATTTAATACAGATTGCCATTGAAAGTGTGGATTTTGAAGGTTTGAGAAGGTCTTGCAGAGACAGATGGGATTTTGTTACATACCTACCTTTAACACTTACCAAGATGGGAGAAAAACTCCTCCCTTTGTCAAGATTTTTCTATGCTGAGAGAGTACATACTGAAATACAATATTTCTTTTTTTACCTACTTTTTATTTCTTTAAGCAACAAAACATATGTCTCTGAAGATGGTAGGATTCATTTTTATTTCTCCCAACTTAACACTAACCTTCCCTTTCCTTACTGCTACTAAATATTAATACTCTTAAATTACCATGGGTAGTATAAAAATATTTAGATACTGAATAGAAGTTCCTCCCCCTTCTTTCTCATCTTCAAAACCCTTGTATGTCATCAAATCACAGAATGATTAAGTTTAGGAAAGATCTCCAAGGACATCGACTGAATACCACCTTGCTCATTAAACCATACCAGGAAGTGCCACACCCACCTGCTTTTTGAACACTTCCTGTTGGAAGGAAATGGTAAAAGATACATTTCTTTGTAATCCTTGCTGGTTAGCACATCACCCTATTAGAAGCTGAACTGCAGCATCAGAAAAGTAATGATGCACATCAGATATGTAAATAGCAGCAGAGAAGCTAAACGGAGCATTTTGGGGTGAACTTGTGCAGGACTGAACTTGCCCCTTTCAAATCAGAGAAGCTCTGACATTGATTTCAAGCTTCCTGTAATCTTGTGAACTGCTGTTCACCTTCAGCAATATGTCATCATTAACAGTATGTCTTCCCTCTTTTTTAAACAGTGTGCCATCATTAATTCTGAACTTCTGCATTCCTCAAGATGCTCAGCTTGAATACAAGTTTAATGAGCTTGAGACACACAGACAGTTGTGTATGAGGAAAATGAAAACGGAGAACGAAGAAAAAAGCTTAAAAATAAAAAACCAAAACAAACAAACACATCCGAAAACAAAACAAAACAAAACAAAACAAAACAAATAAACAAACAAAAAAACACAAAAAAAGAAGAAAAACCAAGGGGTGGAACAACACAGGTTTGCTGATATGTTTAAGGAATAAATTGAGTTTAAAGAAATTCCAATTCCTCTCAATTCCTTTATCATTTCCGCACCCAAGACTGAACTTGAATGTTTCCCCCTTCATAAGTTTTGTTTTGTTTTGTTTTCTGCAAGAGTTGATGAGGTATTCCATCATCTGATGGAATCTGATGAACTCCGACGTTCCTCCCAGGAACAAGTGATTTGTGAGGGACAGGTTGACCTGGTAGGTTAAACAGTTAAGTGGTTAACATGAGCCTTCTACAAATGTCAGGAAATGGAAAGCAATGGTATTTTACATTATTTTAAATATTTTATATTTCTGGCAATGGGACATCATTTAGACTGATGCATCTGTTAGTTTCCTAGATGTAGAAATAATTCTTTAAGCTCTTTTAGGCAGGATTATTCCTGCACATTTTTATATAATCTGGTATGCTTTGAGCATTAATGGTTAACTAATAGCGATAAAAATATTTATTCATGACATGGAAAACTACCAGAGGGGAGTTTGACTTTTTCTTTTTTTAGAAAGAGAGAAATTATAAAACAATGAAACAAAATGTGAAAAAATTGCCATGCCAGTGAAATGAACTGAGTTTGAATTACTACAACAACTTTCCCTGGGCTCACTTTATTTGACTTATTGCTTTTAGCTCTTCAATACTGCCTCTGTTAAAAGAATCTTAAACTTTCTAATCTTTGCTTTAGGCTGAATTGATGAGGAGAAGAGACTTTCCTCTGCCTTCTTTTAAGGGTGGCCCCCCCTAGGCTGCTTCACCATAGCAAACATTCATGGTGGTGCATCACAACTCATGCTGTCCTTCCAGTTCTTGTCAATCTGAGATAAAAGTTGATTGCAGCTTGACAGAGGTGATATCCTCACTTTTTTTTTTTCTAAATTCAGTATTTTTATTTAGTTTAGTACAATAAAGTTTGGTAACAATAAGGGAGGAAAGAGTCATGAGCTTGAATTTTAACATATTCTTTATGGTGAGTACATAAATACATTTTATTTAAATTGAGGTGTCAAAATGAGGTGCTTAAATAGGAACTCTGTTTATCCTTGAGAGAATTTGCTGCTGTTAAAGGCTGCATAGCAATCAGAGGGTTCTGCAACATTTTAATAGCTTTGATTTTATTGTTCACACAGAGACATATCTCAGTGCCCAGAAAACAGATGTTTCTCTCTTGTCCAGTTAAGACACTCCTTAAAATAATTGCAGGCTACTGGTAGAGAACTAAAACTTTATGATTGTGTGGAGTATGAAAACAGGCAGTTCTTTCATTGTTGCGTAGACAAGTTCCAGTCTGAGTTTCCATCTGAGAAATGTCACATCTTGTGGGGACCGAAAGAGGCTGAAGTGTCCTCTCTTCTCTGATAATGATACAAAGAACTTTCAGTGCGCACACCTTCAATTTAAGCACATTAACATAATTTCAAAATGCAGGAAGGATTCATGTGGTCCCTTCCATTTAAGTTTAGAGGAATTCCTGTGTGTTTAATTTACTGTTATTTCCTGATACAGTTCTCACTCATCCCTCTTGTAGAAACATGTCCATGTCACTCATTTTAGCTATGACACAGAATTTATTCTATCCTCTTTTTTTTATTATAGCACTTCTGCTGGAAAACAAGTAAGTTATATAAATCTATCTGGTTTATGTGACAAGGTTAAATCTATTTGGTTTATGTGACAAGATTTTGGTTGCAGGAAGGCTACAGGGACTGGTTCTGTGAGAAGATGTTAGAAGTTCCCCATGCCCAACACAGTCAATACCAGCTGGCTCCAAGATGGACCCATTGCTGGCCAAGGTTGAGTCCGTGGATTCAGGAGTGAAATTGAACTTGGGAAACAGGAGGCAGGAGGAGGGAGTCATGGGAAGGTGTTTTTAAGATTTTATTTTATTTCTGCTTACTCTACTCTCAATTCTTTGGTAACAAATTAAATTAATTTCCCCAGGTGAACTCCATTTTGATCCTGATGGCAATTCCTGTCAGCAATTTGGACATCATGAAGAATTTCTTCACTGAAGAGGTTGTGAAGCATTGGAACAGGCTGCCCAGGTGGAGTCACCATCCCTTGTGGTCTGCAAGAAACAACTGGATGTGGCACTCAGTGCTGGGGTTTAATTGAAGAGGTAATGATCAGTCAGAGGTTGGACTCGATGGCCTTGGCAGTCTTTTCCAACCTAAATGATTCTGTGATTCTGTGATTCTTTGATGTCTCCGTGCCCTTATCTTGACCCAAGAGCCTTTTGTTTTACTTTCTCTTCCATGTTCAGATGAGGAGACGAGTGACAGAGCAGCTTTGGTTTGCACCTGGTATCCAGCCAGGGTCAATCCACCACAATGAAATTTTGGAAAATATTAATGTGGAAGCTATAACCACAATAAGATCCATCCACAACATGAGCACAGGGGAAAGTGAAAGAGGAAAATCACAGTGATCACTGTAGCATTATTTGACATGACTTTTCTGCACCTCATGGGACACAGTGTGTATGCATCAAATTTTTCTTCAGATAAATCCATTATAGTCTACATTGAGTCATTCTTGCCTAGGGCATAAAGCCCTTTGCGCTCTAAGATTATTGCCTGAATGCAATTTTTATGTCTCAAATTTTGCTTGGCTCTGGACTTTCATCATTTCAGAAGTATAATTTACAACTAGAAGAATTGTTTTTCTTCAGCAAACCAACTTCTTGCAACACTTGAAGAGAAGTAATAGTGGAGTTTCCATGCTCTTGGGTGCCCAGTCAAACTTAATAAAACTCTTTGAAGTTTGCAGCGAAAATTAAAAAGCTTTTCATTAGATACAAGAGATGTACAATTGCCACATTTGCTGTAAATCTGTGTGTGTGTTATTGCTCTTTATAATGACTAAATATTTCTACAGTTCCGTGAACTGGGAAAAAAATTTTCTTCATTTTGTCTAATGAAGTAAATTGAGAAAAGAGTTTCTTGTAAAGACAATGTCCAGGCTACATGTGAAATAACAGGAGAAGTGCAAGGAATGATGAAACATTAAGTACCCTTTTGCTCACATTTCAACTGGTAGCTTTTATAAACACTTGACTTATCAATACTTTCTTTTCTCGCTTAATTTCCCCGTTGACTCTCCCATCTCTAATCTCTGTGAAAAGAGGAACAGGTGGGAAGGAGGTGGAATTTTTAGGATTTGTTAAGGACAGAACAAGAGTAAAATTTAAGTTCAAATTTTTTTCATGTGAATATTTGACTTCATTTTGGAGTTGCTTTTAATAATCTAAAGCTAAATCTCCATTCCAGCCATTCAGTCTGCTTGTCTTTAATGTATCATAGAATAGTCACAGTCCTGACTCTAGAATAAGCTTATAATAAAAATATACATATTTAAGAAGTTAGCTATATTTGCAGCATTTAGAGGAAATTTTCAATTGCCTAAGTTGAGAAGTTTTACATTATATATCTGGTATAAAAAGTTAATGATACTTGTCTCTAAAGCTGAGAATTTGACTTGCAAAAAGGATGCATGGGAATTCAAAAAAAGCACACAAAGCTGATGCCAAGTTTTTCTTATATGTCACCTACCACACCTGCAGAAAGTGACCTTATGTAGTTTCGATTTTGCCTGCATAAAAAATGCAAATCAGACTCAGCAAAAATTATACAAGAACTGAAGAGCAAAGATTATCTAGCACAGAGGAAGGGAAGCTCACTGAGTCCTCATTATAAATTAAATTGTGATAAAAAAAAAAAGAGAGAATGCTCTACACTTTTTCTGAGTCCAAAGATAAGTCATTGCTGCTTCAAAAGGTGATGCCCTATGGAAATATGAAGTAGAATTTCTTTTCTTGCTTTATAATGTTTTTCAGTTTCTAATTTATCCCAATTTTAAAGTATGTCATTCATTGATATGACTCCAAATTTCAATCCCGTGCAGGCTTCTCTCTTCTAATAATGTGAAAGGTGATAAATTAGTGAAGTAATGACAGTAAATATTTTTACATGATGATGGAAAGGACACTGCAAAAAATGCTAAGCATTTGTTAGTCTTGTTATGATGGGCATAGTTTAACTGCAGAGATAGAAAGAAATTTTCCATAATTTGGGGTAGTAAGATTATGGGTTGCAGAACCAAACAGATATCAAGACGTATTTCCTCAGACTTCCAAAAGGTATGAAATATGTCTAAAGTAATGTGACAACCAGGTAAAAAACCTCTTTATCTCAGCATGAAAAATAGCAGGAGAAGGGGTGATTTTTCTATATCAGACCTGTACTGTTTTAACACCTGTAAATATTTTATAAGTCAGTAGATTTTCCATTCCTTACTGCAATTGTTTAGAGCTCTGGCTTGAATGAAACCATTCTGTGAATTGTATGATACAGCAGCTGCCACTTAGGATCCTCTGGAGCAGGAACAGAGTGTCTGTGCTGTGGATGATGAGTCAAGCAAAACCATGTGGTTTATTCTAAAGGGAATTGGTCTCCCTTGCACATTCATAAGATCAGATACGACCTTCAGAATTTTATTACACAGAGCTGTGTCCTGGTCCACCTCTCAATCCACTCTGAACATCAAGGGTGAAATGAAGTTCTTCTAACTTTAGTTCTTCTGACTAACTAACAACTGTGTTGTAGATGTTTACATCTGAACTGGGTATCCAGATTCTCTTCCTGACAGATTGTGGGGAAGACTTAGCCTTTAGGCAAGATTCATCTCATTCAGGAGTAGATATCTTCAGCAGATTGGGTGAAACATCCTCCATAGTTTCTTATTTAATTTCATTGACCAGGAAATAAGGGCATTCAGCTCAGATGTAAAAACCTGCACAGAATCCCACCTCCAAGATGGATAAATGCAGAATCCACCTACGAGATAGGCAAAATATTCCACCCTTATTGCACATCAGCTTCCACAGGAAACAGAATTTCATTTAAAGAGATGGGAAAATTTTGACCCATTACCAAGAATTTAAACACTCAGCAAGAGTTTTCCATAGAATTCCATGATTTTTGGTATGTTCTGCATCCAAAAGTCTGACAACATGAGCCATGCATCATCATGGAGATCAATAGTAGTCTGAAGGGCTTAAATAAATTGGGGATTTCTATTTTTTTGGCAGCTGGTAAACTGATGTAGAAAACAAATGAACTAGGCTGAAAAAAGCAATGTAAAATATTGTTGCAAACTTACTATACACACATTATTTTTTATGGAAAAATTTATGCCTGTCACTATTATTTTACTGCTCTTCATTTCAAGATAAGGTCTAAGGACCATGTTGGAACCTCCTGTTGAATAATCTAAAAATCTATGATTAAAAAATAAAGCAGAAATACATTTCATTTTATTTAAATATGCTTAGATAGATTTAAGATAAGTACATTTTAATTCATTATCAAAAAACCTGCTTCACTCTTCTGCTTCGTCATTTCATTTTTAAGTTCCTTTAAGTGACAATAGGCACTGCATTTTCATGCTCAGCAGTTCTCAAAGAATATGAATCACAGAATTACTGAATCAGTCTGCTTGGAAAGGCCACAGTGAGTCATCTGGTTCAATTTCCCTGATTAAACAGGGTCATCCCAGAGCACAGGCACAGGACTGAGTCCACAGATGGTTCTTGAACATCTCCAGTGGGGGAGACTCCACACCCTCTCTGGGCAACCTGTTCAGTGCTTGGTCACTGCACAATGAAGAAGTTCTTCCTCATATTCAGGTGGAACCTCCTGTGCATCACTTTCTGCCCATTTTTCTCTTGTCTTATTGGTTGACACAACTGAGCAGAGCCTGGTCCATCTTCGTGGAGTTGGACTCGACAATGTTTGTGTGTCCCTTCCAACTCAGGAGATTTTGTGTCTGTAGCTGGGAATTTCTGGGCATAACCATCCTGAGAATCACTTTGGAAGAAATCACAATGAATTTTTGCATTTTTCTTTTGTCTGAAAATTTTGTAACTGTTGTAGCAATAGCTCCCCTCAAGACAGTAACTTCTGAAGAATTACACATTTTTTTCATCTACTGCTTTTTCCAAGATTTTTCTTCCCTGTTTTACTATTCTATCGATTTATTGCCTCTGTTTATTCCAAATTTTTATCTTTATTTCCCCAGTTCTTCATTTCTGTTTCTTACTTTTTAAAGCTCAACAATACCAGTATTCCAAGAGCCATGTGATTTTATGCTAGATAAATATTTACCTTGCTTTGTTTCTTCCCCACCCACCATTGCAATATCTTTCAGGGTTTTGAGTCTGCTCATCCTCTTTGATCTCTGCTTGATTTTGCAGTGTGACTATTTGGAGTGACTGAAGTCTTTGTTGTCACTTTCAAGGGTTCTTTTCAATTTCTGTGAGCAGACTTGCCCAAAAGATTTATCATTAGTGTCCAGAGGAGCTGCCTCCGGGAGTCACCCACTAAGGCGTGGTTTGTATTTGCTTTCCCTTCCTCTAAGCAGGGTTGCAAACTTCCCAAACAACATGTACACTAGAAATCATGGAAAAATAAACATTCTTCTGCTTTAGTATATATTTTCATCTATTTAGCAGGGTTGCAGAAACAAAATTTTTTTTATTTAGATCCCCCCTAGGAAAAACTATGTCAAAATGAGGTCACTGAAAGAAAATGGCTTTAATTGCTACTTTTTTGTTTGTGTTTTTTGTTTTGTTTTTGTTGTTTTTTTTTTAACTAAAGTAAAAACTTTTTATAAGGCATTTTCTTCATGAGAGAATAAACTTTGACTTTTCTTTATAGGTCCAGGATCCTAGTAACTCTCTTTCTGAAATGACAAAGTTTCTTTATAAACAATTTAGGTGATTTACCATGTAATACAAAGTGGATAATCCAGAACACACAGAGAAAAATTGCTTATAACAATAAGATCATATCAACATCTTATATGTCTGCTTCTCACAATTTACTTGTTGACTCCATAGTCCTACTGAAACCTCTGTTCTCACCCAGATTTCTCAACTGCCCTTTCTAGTCTTTCCTAGCTTTTCTCAGCTGGTTTTGCTGATTCAGTTTGAAATCAAGACACCCACATTTAAGTCTGTATCAGAGCAGGGAAGTCTCAGTTTCCACAGTGATCAATGAAGTTTGGGATGTAAATTAAATAAAATACAGGTAAGATAGACCCAGTTTGTTTCTCTAAATATCTTTGCAAAATGCCATTAAATTATTTGCTTAAACTCTAGTACTGCTTGAGATGTTCTTGTGTACTGGCACAGACACTGAGGGATAGAAAAAACTGCTTGAAGAATAATTTAAAAAGAGGGAAAAGGTACAGGAGAGAGACTGTATGAGATTATGCCCCTCAGATGTTGTGAACCCTTCGTGTGGTCAGTGCTGGGTGGACTTCTCTGTCAGGTGATGCAGAATGCTGGGCAGGAACCCATCTGTGCTGCAGAAATGTGAAGATCAACACCCAAAAACCTGTGGAAGGCCGTTTCCCAGTCTTATACTCCCCTGTGTATACCCATTAGTCCTGTTCTCTTCAGTGCCCAATGTTTTGCTTTATTTGCCATTTGTGCATTATCTGCCCTCCTTCAAATAGTCAGGCTTACTTCCTCTCCTGTTAGTATTTGATCTATAAATTGAGCTTCATTCTCTTTCACGTGACCATAAATAATGGCTTTAGCTGACCTTATCTGCAGTGCAGGTGCTGGGAGCACCAGAGAACTACCCAGCCTGGAGAGATGGAAATGGGAACAGCAAAAGATAAAATGCCTCAAAAATTAAGAAACATTAGCATTTATTGGAAGACCACACCCAGAACTCCCTCTAATAGCAGGGGGAGATAACTCTTACAGGGACAGTCCAGGTATTACGTTCCTGGACATCTCTGAAGTAAGGAGTCAGCAAATGAGTCTGTGGGAAAATGGGGGCTCTTGACCTTGGATCTAATAGATGGGAAGGCTTAGCTAAAAAATACAAGCACGAACTTAACCTGAGGAAGTTGGCATCTGGGATGTGTGGTCCTTGATGGCTTGCATTTTGAAGCCAAAATATCTATCAGTGAAGCAACTGTCAGCACAATTTCTTTTTCTTGATCTACAGTTTTTAGATCTGTACATGTCTCTTGTGTTTTTCTCCAGGATTCAAGCTTTTAAGCATTTTATTTCTTATTTCTACCATGGCATTTCAGAATCCCATTAAAAAGAATGATTTTTCCTCAAAGCAAATTACAAAGAGCTGGGAATAAACATACAGAGAGGAAAATAAGGGCATGACGTGAGGGAAGAAACCAAGGTTTATTTAACATGCAAGAGGCAAAACCAGCTTTCAAAATGAGGCATTTTTTCTACACATAGTTACAAAGTTCCAACATCAGTGTTAAAGAATGATCACTAATCTGAAATATGTTGTTTTTTCCCCCACAGAAATCTAGTTACAGTATTTTTATTTATTCTCTTGGGTTCTTCAAATTAGGGTAAGTCATCCATAAAGTCTCATGTATAATTCATGCAAAGACTTAGTGCACTGTGTATTTGCCCTGCTTCAGTAAAATCACATTATTATAATTTGACTTTTGATATAGAGTGCTTATTTATTTAAAATTTTAATTAGAGTTATAATTATGTCTAGTGTTCACAATAGTCAATTTTAATAGTAGACCTGGACAAAAACAATTAGATCAGGTTGCCTTTTTATAGATTCATTTTTTCCTCCCCCATGCCCTAAATTAAAGTGAAAGAGCATATGAAGAAAAAACATGTATATCCTGTTTTAAAGATACAATAACATGAAATGAAATTAAAATTCAGGGAGGCATTACTAGATATTAATGGGAATTTCTGGAAATACAGTGTATTATCAGGATCTCACTTGCATTCTAGGTGAATAGGTAAATAATAGCTCTATTGAAAACATAGCCATTTACTGGCATGAATGGGAAGTCTGAGATAAATTCACTGAATCCATAAAAACTGTAGGGAAGGACCTTCCATACTGCCAGAAAGTAGAATTAGTAAGATTATTATTTTTCCTTCTTCAAATATTAATTATGAACTAGTTCATATCTTAACTGAAGTTGAGATATCTGTAATTATCTCTTCCATAACAATAACAGAACATCATAATAGGAATTTATTATTTCAGCTTCTTATTATATCAAAGTGATGCTCAGACTAATCAAATACATACCAGGAAGTTTCTAGTTTTTGTCATCCAAGTATCAAAACAGAAATCATCCTCTTATCAGGTTTCAGAGCCCAGAACAGCTTTCTGATAGTAGCCAGCTGAGTTATTCAGAGCATCCTCCTCCTTGTGAGACTATTCAAAAAACATTTCACAGAGCATCTTAATCAACACATTCAAGGCTTTCCTAAGGGATTCTATCCTGCATTCAAACTAATGATTACTTACTTAACTTTAATCAGCTGTTGACTAAAATATAACGCTTGAAAATAAACCCAGCAAGCTCCACATGATCAGCAGCTTGACCACTGGGTTATTAACTGATATCTGTGGGTAAGCCTTAGCGCTGAGTACGGAAGGTGTGGGAGAATGCCAAAGCAGAGAGTTTCCTCTTGCAGATTACAGCTTCAGATCTGAGTTTTCCACACCACCTGGAGAGCCAGGGGGAGGCAGATTTCCTGTGTGCTGGACCACGAGTTTTTGGAACACAGGTGCTGAATGAGAGGGAAAGGTGTTCATGTCTGACAGCATCTCGGAGCTAGTTGGAGATGCTCCATTGATCACATAGACAAAATCCATGGTGTTTCCAACATGCTCCAATTGGACTCATATTCCTAAATGCAACAGGGATAGGGATGAGTGTTTGGGGCACAGCGCTGCTGATTAATGACATGGCAGACCACAGACTGAGCTAAACCACTCGTAGATCAGTACCTAAACTTCTGACTGTGGAATGCAGCATCCAGCTAGAGCCTGAATACAGGACAGGAGCAAGGGAGAAGGAGAACGATGCTTACTTCCAGCTGTCTGGCATTTCGTGTCACAGGGTGCTCTGGAGCTGGAGCACTTCTGCATTGCTTTGTGCTTAATAGCCTTCCACGGATTTTTTCTTCATGAGAACGCTTAATCATTCTTTAATTCAATTTTATTTTTGGCCTTTGCAGAGTCATTTTACAATGAGTTCCTCAGTTTAATTATTTTCTTTTTGAAACAGATTTCCTGTCATGTTCCCAGTTCAGTTCAGTACTCTCCTAGTGACACTATGCTGCCTGCTTTTATTTCATAGCATTCACAGTTTTCATTTTCCTCTTCCAAACTGAAATCTGCACAGATCCTTGAATGGTAACTCTTCTGTATAGCTGAGGGTATTTTTTGATTTTTTTTTGTCCTTGTAACTTTGCTGTTGACATTATTTCTTTTGAGATATGGGGTTATCAGCATTAAACAAGATGAATGCACTGGGTAATAATAACTAAAAGAAAATTCCTATATTCCTTTCTAAAAAGGTCCTGCATCATATTTGTCATTGGTAATCAACATAAGTTGTTAATCAACAATGGCAGAACTGAAAAGCTTAAAGTTGCCACGAAATCTAAGTTCATTTTCCATTGCTTGCAATTTTTAATTTACCAATTCATTCTCACCTGAATGATATGCAATTTTTGCTTTTCTGTGTCTACCTCATCAGCTGAAAAAGCAGAGACTTGTATCATTAAAGAAAAATGCCCATGTCTTCTGCTATATAAATGCAAATCCACACTTTAAGGATCATTTAAGTCTGAAAAGCCTATACTGAGCACAAAATTTTTTTTAATGAATAGTAAAAGGTGTCCAAACTTACTTGAAATAGATTTTTTCTCCCGTTAAAAGTCAATGAAGTCAAAGAAGTATCTCAGAAAATTGACGGAATAAAAGACTAACACATTTTAAAGCTTTGCTGAGAACATTTCACCACAAAGACAAAGGCAGTGTGAGTACTAAGCTAAGGAGAATCACGGTGCCACAGCATTTTTCAGTGTGGATCGCTCCCCAGGAACCAAAAGCATTAACAAGGCAGACTGTGTCAGTTTTGAGCTAATCAAAGGTTGACAAATGAGAGGATTATAGAACTGAGGAAAGATCTTGTTCTCTGCCCTCTTCCTCAGCATTCTACAACTCCTTAAAGGCATTTGCTAGACCAAGGCAGTTCAGGAAACAGCAGCGTCCCATTTCAGATGGAAATGTCAAAAGAACTTCAACATATGTTGTCTGGATTTGGTTGTAAAGCTCTGACAAGGGATTTTGTTAACATTTTCCTGCAGTGATTACACTGGTTTGTTGAAATGTTATTGCAATTTCAAACACTAACAGTCTTCCCTGGTAATCAACAAATACCTTTATGATCTGGGAGAAGAGATACAAGCTGACATTCATCTAAAAGGAGAAATAATGGTACCTAATTTTATATTTAAGATACTTGGTATTCATTAATTTACTTGCTGTGAGTTTAGCCTTTTTTTTGTTTTTTTTCCTTTTCTGATATGTATTTTGGTTTTTTTTTACAAGGCTATGTTAGGATTATTCATATTTACCCACGTACAAAATCGTTAGAGCTATTCATGGAGCACTGTATTAGACTATCTTTAAATAAAATTAATTATTATCTGCAAATGTTTTTTCAATTATCTATGACACACTAAATTACAAACCATGACAAAATGTGGAGTTAAGGTACATGTCATACTCTAGCACATTTTCTCTCTGAGAGTAGACAATCACTAAATTTCTCCTGTGAGGCATGCAAAAGACACTTTAAAGTCACTCTGTCCAAGTTTGTTGCTATTATTGTTCCTTTTATTTTCTGCTCTTTTTTTAATTGTCCAATTTCTCTTCAGTTGTTTAAATTAAAACTTCAGCTCTTTTAGCTATTTTTGATTATTTTCACTTACCCATGGCAGAAAACTCTTATGATTGAACTGTTGCTGTAATTATTGATGTCCTTAACATGACCACCAATAAGAAATCCAGTTACTGAGACACTTTTTATTGCTTATTCCCAGCAACTGGACTGCTAATAAACAGTTAGGGTTAACAAGGGAGATTCTAGAGATTAAAAGATGTTTCACTTATATAATATGACTTATGAGGAGAATGTGGGTGACACACTGTAATTCTAGACAAGATTTTGTGATTCACTGGAAGAGAACAGCAGCTCTTGTGCTGAATTAGCAAATCTGAAAAGCAAACCCTTTTGTCTTACATAAATGTTTGCTGCCCTTAGAGATCTACAGAGATAGATAGAGGATACCTGCAGTGAGTTGGTGTTACCTGAATATCAAATTTCACAAGCAAACATCTGAGAGAAATCTCATAGCTGACTTTTGTCAAAGCTTAAGTCAAACATAAATTGCAAAGGACGCCTAAGAACATTTCTCCATGGAAAGGAGGGAGGTTTCCTGCTTTTCCTAAAGACTTTCATTCTGCCTATTCTTTTGCAGATATAATTTCCTAACTCTCACCAACAATGGCACAGAAGACAGATCCCTGTAAGCTACCTGTGAGTCACACAGAAGGTTGACAGGAACATAGAAAGTGAATAACTTTCCTCAAATATATATAGCTGGCTCCCCACCAAACCCGTATTCCTACTGCGGGTGAAATAAAGCACTCAAAGCAATGAGGTTATTTGCAAAACCTTTCTCATGCTGCCATTTAATTTTTAATTATTATTATTATTCCCATGTCCTCAATACTTCTTGCAAATCCTCACTGCTTATCCCATTCACAAGCAGACACTCACCTTAAGGAGGTTCTTAACACTCAGGGCAAACTCTGCAGATTGTTAGCAAACTTGCAATCTTGCCAGTACTTTGACGTCTAAGGACTGTGGAGCCCTGCTCCTGCCTCATCCTGATAATGATCCTTGAGAGTTATCAAAGTCTGTAGCTGAATAACATGACTCAGAACAAATATCAGTCAGGGAAATCATGCGAAATGATTGTCCAGAACAAAGAGAATAAGATTCATATTTCCTACATTTAGACATCTACCTCACTGCAGATATCTGTGCCAGAGGTAGGTAAGTCAGGTTTATTGCAATCAGCAGGAAAATAGGCATTTACAGGATGAGATTCCCGTCTCCTAAGGCAGTTGTTTCTAGCAGAGGTTGTGTGAACAGCTACCTGGAAATGTCTATTTCTCTCTATTAAAACCCAACAAACAAAAGAGCTTTGACAGGGAGGTCTCATACAAAGAGGTTCAAACTCAGACAAGGCACGTCTTATCAAGAAATCTGTCAATGACAAACTTAATGACAGAGCTACATTCTGGTGACTCTCGAGACGACAGGCTTTGTCATAACATATTCAATGTGTTAATGCTAATGTGCTGCTGAGAGGGGAAATAATTAATTGTATAGTCTCTTTCAGCAGCAGAACTCAAACTGTTCACAAATATTACTCATGGATCTTATTTCTCTGGAGTTACAAGAATGAGGAAACATTTCAAAACATAAAAATAAAAACTAGAACACGTTTTAAGAAATGAAAACACTTCTTATTTTAGGTATTGTATTATATTTGCCTGCTATTGGTGATTAGCTTTTTGTGACATCAAGGCAAGTGATTTATTATTAACAAGTCCACAGATTTCAAAAGCTGAATGCATTTGAACACATAATACTGCACTGTGCCAAAATGTGCATCCAACACACATTATCCATTATCCACTTATTTGCTATTATTCCCTTTCATAAATTTCAGTTATGTAGTCAAAAAGCAGAGAAAATGCTATGTTATTTTGACAACTGAAAATACAACATGAATAGTAAATACTTTGATGTGCAAATCAGGTTGAAAATGATCTGGATAAATTATTCCTATATTCTAATAATTTACTGAAAGAAAATAAGACAGATTCTCTTACAATTTGCTAAAGAGACAAGGAATGGAATTATAGATAACATTAATAATAAGCATTTAGGAATTAATTTTAGTTCTTCAAAGCATTTCACAAATTGAGTTTGCAAAAGGTTAAACTGAGCTGCAGAACATTATTATGTCCATTCATTATTGATTAAATAGTAACTTTGAACAAGACAAAAATCTTAGCGAGCATGACTCTGTACAACAACATCTCTGCTGTGTGACATATACAAATTACAGACAATCTTTACAATAATAAACACTCATTATTTTTCTAATGGTGTTCTGCTTTCAGGTAATGTCATTAAGCATCAGTTATTTTCTTATTGCAGTGATCAATACTCTTAGGCAAAAAGAAGAAATGCTTGAGAGTTTAAATTACCACAACAGTGTTTCGCTTGTATGAGTAATTAACTTACCAGAGAAAATCACATCCTGACAAAGAGATAACTTTCAAACTACATATTTTAAACCTACTGAATGAGACTTTTGAGACAAATGTACATCATCTTATCTGACTTCATCTGAATCTAGAGGAATTTTTTTTCTGTGCAAGTTCAAAGATGATGCCAGAACCAAATTCTGAAGGCTTTGAAAAGTTGGTGCATTTTATTCAAAATCAAATAATTAATGTACTTACATACAGATAAGGTAGGAAAATATCTCTGGGACAAGATCTATCTATAGCATGAAGGCTACTTTAATAAAGAATAATAGTAATACAGATGTATGTTCAAATGCCACCAAGATCAAAAGAATGAGAAGAGGAGATTTGCTATCTGTGTATGGGTAAGATAAAATATCCTGGCATTTTGAATCCATGAGAAGAGGCCTTTTGAGTCTGAACCTTTCTCTCGTCTGTCCTCTCTTGTCCTGTCCTGTCCTGTCCTGTTCTCTTATCTCATCTCCAAAATACCTCAGTCAGCATCAATCAAGTCTGAAAAATTATATTGTGTTTAGATATATTTATTTTAAAAAAAAAAATTTCAGTTAGTTTAATATTTTGTTATTTTTATTTCTACCATACAGTGTTACCCCAGCTAGAAGTACATGTAGGCTGTTTATTCCTTAAAAAGGCACAACCTGGAGCACATTTCTGTTCAGAATGTGCAAACCACCGTGTCAAATAAAATCAACATCATTCATCTATTTGGTGAAGCCTATATCAGTTTTCCAAAAACACTGTGAAGAATTTGCATTTGCTCAGCTCTGCAGTTTTTGACATTTTATTGTACATTTTTAACCTACACGATTCTGTCTCACGTCTCACCTCCTTGTTTTTTTTGTTTTTTGTTTTTTGTTTTTTTTTTTTGTGTGTGTGGCTTTGTAGGTTTTTTTCTGGTTTTTTCTCTATTTTTTTTTTTTACTCTATGTTGTTCCCTGTAAGCTTTCTCAGCAGGAACATCTTTGAAACTGCAGCTTCAGCAGATGTCCCAAGACAAAGATGGCACAATGAAATGATGAAGCAGGCCCTTCAAAAGGATGAATGTTGCTAAACAATTTGTTCACATACATCTTTGTCTAGCTGCTTAACTTGCTTTTAGAGTGGAAGATTGACCCAATTTCCTCTTCATTTGTATGCCTGTACTGCACTGATTCATGCATCATAGAATTTAAATTATCTCCCCTCATACTGTGAGCTAAAATGTAGTCTTATCTCAAAATCTATTCCTTCTTAAAATACTCATTCAGCACACAGACCAATGTGTTTTGAAAAAGTATTTCCATAAAATGGATATAATGGACTCATGTCCTGCTATTTCAGAGAAGTTAATTGAAGCATTGTTCTGACAGCAAAAGCTGTGGTATAAAACCTGAAGTTTTGGAACCACATTGCAAAACCTACAGAAAGATGAGGGGCTCTTCCTTAGGCAAACACCAACCCTTCACAAATCCTGGGAGCCTCCTTGAGCTGTGAAAGACATTTGGGGTGAGTGCTGATAGAAAGACAGCTCAGATCTGGCACTGATGAGCTTCCTGATCTGAGCAGAACAATGTGCACAGAGGAAGAAGAAATGGCACCTGTATTTAGTCTTGTAAAGGTACAACCTTGGGTTCAAAGTTGTTCTTGGGGCACAGGCCTCAGGAAGTTGGAGAGCTGCCTCACAGGATTACTGTGACACCTTTTTCTTATCTTCTTTACAAGGCATCCCCTTTTTGGTTAGTCTCAGATATGTGAAAAATTATAGATAGATGGACATTTTTAGCATGTTTGATCACTATTCTGTACCCTAAACAAGGAAATGGAATTTATGTGGTGTTTCATACACATTGACTTGTATTGTATTGCTAAGGATGAATACATAGAAAACTAAATATTCTGTAAGATTAGAGTTACTATTTAAAACTAAGTTTTCAGGGGTCAGGTCCATGCAACTTTCAGACTTCAAGTTTATCACATTTCTAGCTGCTGAATTTGTCACAAATTATTTTGCAGCCTTTAATGTTGCAAAATCAGACAATTATATACTTAATGAAGTGTTTTCTAGTCTGGACTAAACTTTCTCCATAGAATCATTTTCACAGAGGGCCAGGTGAAAGCATCCTTCTTTCTTACAAACAGCAGGTTTGTCTGCCTGTTTGCTATCTTGTTTATTTTTGACTATTTGTTTTATTTCTTTGGTTTTGGAGAGGACGAGGAGTTAATCTTGTAGAAATCAAAGTTTTATATTTACAGTGGCCCAAAGCAACAGTGCAACAGTTAGGACATGGCAAAGGTAGAGCAATATATAAATTCAATATTTAAAGGGGGATTACAAGACTCTCAAGTAGAACCTGTAGTAATAGGACAAAGGCAATGGCTTTAAACTGAAACAGGGTATATTTAGATTTGGCCTAAGGAAGAAATTTTTCATGATGAAACACTGGAACAGGTCACTCAGAGAGGTGGTGGCTGCCTGTAAACATTAAAGTTCAGATTGGATGAGTCTCCGAGTGACCTGATCCAGTTGAAGAAGTCCCTGCTCATTGCAGGGGCATTGGACTAAATGACTTCTAAAGGTCCCTTCCAATCAAAACTACTCAATGATTCTATGAACCAGACAAGACTTTTCTCATCAGTTTTGTTTATCTTTCTGCTATTATTCTTATCTTTGCCTTGAGGAACTCCTGTGTATTAATACAGCAACCTTAGACACAGAGTTTATTGTGTAAGGAGTTACATTTAGCTCAACAGGCTAGAACACTCAGATTAAAAATATCTGGTTCCCTGCTTGTTCTTAAGGTTATAAACCAGCAGAAATAGTCAAGGACAAAAAGTAATGAAAGGTCAAAGCTATCCCAACTGTTGTGAGAGGGCTTACTTCAAATTTCAGGTGAATATGGAAATTCAAGCTGGATTTTTCTGAAATGAAGCAGCTAATCTACCCTCAAACACCATTAATAGAAAAGAGATCAAAAATAAATTTACATCTTCAGCTAAGTACCTGAGAAACACAAGATAAGAAGGCAATGAATACAATCAGCAGATTGATCATATGAAGCCAGATATGTGGATATAAACACGAGTGAATCCTGTTTTACCTGGAATCCATAAAGGTTTTTCCAATGCTGATTGAGTGCATCAGTTCCCAATGATGTTACTTTGCATGAGTTTTTTTCAGTATGTACTGTCCATAGATGTTTTATTCCAATCTGTGTTATCAGCATTGCGAGACTGGATTATAGGGTTAAAAAGAAAGAAAAGCCATATAGAAAGGGGAAAAAAAAGTTTTCGTGATTGTGTTCTATTCTAGCAATGGAAAAACAATGAAAAATGAAGAAAATACTCTGTAAAGTTGTGTCCTAAACACTGCTAATACCATATTTCACCTCTGTTAGCTGGAGTAAAACGTGTCAAATACATAAAAGGAAAGAATAGGGAGCTTCCAAAATGCTATTCTGCTGGACAAAGGCATATTTTTCTTAGAGCTCTTTCTGTAATGAAACTCATAATGGATGAGAACTGTGAGACAGGAATTCACTGTCATTTTCTCCAGTCAAGCAGAGAAATAAGGTAAAACTGACTACTCTAATCAGTCCTGTCTCATTCAAATCATCTGATCGTGTTTGGTTCAGAGCACAGAGCCTCTGCAAGAAAACACACAGGGAGAAGATGTCATTTTCAAAGAACAGCTTTCTGCTTGCACACCCTGCAGCAGATTAGCTTCTTGCAGCTCAAAGGGCACTGGGGCTCTTCAGTTGCCTCTCCCAGCCCCAGAGCCGGCTGTGCTATTCCCTCACTATCAGCTTTGTCCTCTAAGAAAAGTTTTTACCCAGTCCTTGAGAATGGTAAATGTTGGAAGAACAAGAAGTTTTATCTTTATTCTCTGCATGAACACCTGGCACAACTTTGTCTCTTGTTTTCAATCTGCAACTACTGGCATAAGAAATTCGAGCAATGCCTTTTTGTCATCTATGTTTTTTCAAGATGTCATTATTGCTGAAGGCAATCAGCTTTAAGTAAAATGCCTTTAATGAGAGAAAGGAGTATATCAGAAGAAAAGAGGGGGGAAAATCCGTTTTTCAGGATAAGGACATCTCAGAATTAGGTGTCAGGGAGAAGTGAAATCTAACTTCACACCTCTGTAAAAAGCATTTACTTAGGCAGTCATTAGGATTTATTCCAAAGGATCTCTAACTCATCTTTCAGGAAGCAGCAGGGATAAGCCCTGAAAGAAACCTTATCAAAGTAACATGCTGTAATGCAGGGACAAATTATCTTATTTAAAAATGGGTATAGGATCTTCCTACTTGCTGGGCTAAATTTAAAATATAATGATGCATTATGGTAGGGAAAAAAAAAATAGAGCAAAGAAAGAAATGAGCTGTTTGGCTATATGTTTTTGTACTGCTTTATATTCATTTCATCAATAACTGAATTAGCAGAAAAAAAGTTATAGAAGGTCATGTCTTCTCTACATTCCTGGAACTATTCTTTTAAAATGATCCCTTCAACATGTTATTTGGGCTGTATGGAGAGACTTTGCCAGGTTTGCTTACAAGAAGAATGTCACAATGTCTGTTCACTGCTTGCTCTAGGTAAGGAATACTCTTCCTCCTGAGAATTATTATTCCTTCATCTATGCCCAGTCATTGGGTGTTGAGGTGGAATATTTTAGGATATACAAAATAGCACTAAATGTCTCTATTTTTGCAAATGAGCTGCAAAAGAGGTACCTTTAGTTGCCAACATCAACAATTGGCTTGAAACTCAGGGTGCTTGCCTTCAAGCATATTTTAGAAAAATCTCAGCTTTCCTTCAAGTCAGGGACTGCCCTTGAACTCTGCTCAGAGACAACCAGCTGCAAATGGAACCTGACACAATGAATTAATTAATGGCCTGTTGAAATGTGAATGAAGATCAATGGGCCAAGATAGAGATTTGTGTAATGCCTTCTCTTTAGGAGTTTTTTGGTTGTGTGCCTTCAGGAGCTGCAATGTGCCAAGTGGCAGTCACACTCTGAGGCATTCATGAGCCATGCTTTGCAGCAGGCAGTGTCAATAGGAGCTGGTGGTGGAGGAAACAGGGTGGGACGTGCTTTGGTGTACCACAGCTAGACTAGGAGGACAAATCTGAAAGAGGGCTTTCACAGAAAAATTCTGATTTTTCCAAGTGGAAATTTTAAGAAGAACAGCCAACACTGGAAAGCACTGGGAATTTTCTCAGCCTCACGATAGAAATGATCAAAGCAAAGAAGTCCTATGATTAACTAACTACCCAAGTGCCAGTGTATTCAGCCATGAGAGACCTCATTTCAGACTTCTGCTTAATATGATTCAGATCAAAGTCTCCTTCATTCTAGCTGAATGCCCTAAATTCCATATTATAAAGTAATTCTCTCTTTACCTAAGTGAATTTTTAATTATTCTATAAAGAGAGAAAATCAGAGAAATTCAATTTAAAGTATAAAATACCAAAGAGAGCCCACACAGCAAATACTCCCAAATATAAGGCCTGTTTTTTAAAGGAAAACTTCACTGTGGGTTTTCCTGCCTGTTTCAGAGTTCTGTCAATCTAAGATCTTGTCCAAAGAATAGGCAGTTTCATAAAATAAGGGCTTTGGTTTCATCCTGATATAGAACATGATTTTTTTTTACTTTGATGGATGGGAGGTGAGTTTGCAACCCTGCTCTAGTTTTATGGGGGTTTTTTTTATTTATTTTTTTAAGATAATCCTGAAAACATTAAGTAAAACTGTGTTCATTATTGGAAATCAATTATTTGCAACCTCAGGCAACTTTATGAAATACATTTTATTTTAATCTTGGGCTCCCTAACTTTCCTTCAATTCAAGTGCTAAATTGAAATAGTGCCCCCACTCCTGAATCATCCTGAGCCCCCAATACCTGTGCAGCTTGGACAATATTTTCAGAAAAAGAAGATTAGTCATTGTCTGTTAAACAAAATAAGTGGTTGCCTCAAAATATTTTTTTTCCTGCTTCTTCCTTCTTTTGATCTTCCCTGAAACCGTTTCCTTTAAGCGGCGTTAGTAACCAGAACATGCAAACAGTAACCTATCCACTCTTCAGTGGGGAGTTCTAACTATACATTTAGCTACATGGCAGGTCTCAGCTGCTTATTGATTTTACTGCATTAAAATAGATGGTTTTGTTTAGCATTGAAAAAGTGAACAATTTTCCTGACACCAACCACAATTTTCCTGACACCAACCACTTGTTTAATAGTCCTGGAATAATCTATATTTCATTAAAATGATGACTTATAACACCCAAGCACTCTCCTGTCTTCTTAACTATTGATTTAAGGCAGCTTAACACTTCTGTACCACATAATAAATTGGTCTGGACTGGCAGGACTTTGTTATAAAGTCATTCTTAACTATACAAACACTAAATTGGCATATTTTAGAGATGTTCCTCAGATTAGTTTCTGGGAAAGGATCTTTCCCACCAAAACCGTCCGTACTTTTTTTTTTTTAAAGCCTCATAAAACTTTTAGGTAAGTAGAAGTTACCACAATCAATATTCACAGCATGATTTATAGGAGAAAGAAGCTTTCCACTAAATCCTGACCGTAAACCCAGTACTGTAAAGTATTTAGTACAGTAATCCATCTCATAGATATTTTAAACTGGGCATTAATGGTGCTCAAAAGTCGAGTGAGAGTGAATCAGCTGTATTAAGGAGTAGTTAGGAACTTTATTACTGGAAATGATTCAAACATACCTAAGCCCTTCACCCTTTTATTCTCCAATCAGTGACTTCTTATTTTCCCATATTTTTTCCTGAACACTTTCTTAGCTGCTCATATCACTAAAGCCTTGCTTTGACATGGTGGAATGGATTCATCCTCCTTGAGCCTATGAGAAGGCAAACAGCAGAAAGAAGCAGGTTTCAAACTTAATCTGGTTTATGAGCTGCCAGCAGGTACTCCCCTGCTATTGTCATTCCATTCCAATTCACCTGAAAAAATCAAAACAGACACAGTTAAGACACTGCAAAATTATTTTTATAGAAGTCTTCAGTAAAAACCCAAAAGAATGCACAGGAAACTCCACTGAAGGAATTAGTCGCTCCCACACTGACAACAGGATGAAAATACTCCAAATATATTGCTCTCTTGCCTCAAGGATTCGTGTCTTAATTCAATAGTAGGATTTAGTCATATTAAAAGGGTAGCTACAAATCTGTTGCTCTTTCGTAGGACAGTTAGTATTGCAAAGAAGAAAAATATTCACTACAGAAAAAGGCAGCATTTTGCAGACACACACTTTTGCTGCTTCTCAAGACATGCAGTTTTTTCCTCCCTTTGCCCATCTAGAAAGAGAAACAAGCCGAAGAAAACAGCTCATTTTACATAGAAAAAGTAGAGAAATGCTCAGGAAGAGCCAGATGTGGTTTGAAACCTTTTTCCTTCTAAATTGAACTTCAAAATGATGACAGCCCTGAGAGACTATAGAGTGATATTATTATTTTAGCTTTTCAGGGAAGAACATCAGAGTAAAGAGACGTGGAGTCAAGCAACAATCACTTACTCTTTGAGAAATCTATAGACAGAAATTACTGCTGTGCTCTAATCACCCAAGATATATTTTCAACTTTCCTGGACAAAACAATCACACACCTTTCTCCTGTGCAAGGGAGAAACACAATCTCAGCAATTCTTCCACATGACCTTACACTTACACTGACAGGTTTGCAGTAGGTTTGATGCTATCCTACTGCACAAGATGCAATCAGATCAACAGTGCTGCTCATATAATGCAGTTTGAAAAATTCTGGGAAGAATTAGCCCTGTGCCACAAGAGCCAAAGAAATGCAGAAAGAATACAACCAAACTGGCACAACCAGTGTGACTCATGAGATTCACTCCAATACAGGTTTTTTACTTATATCAGCTGATAAGGACAGAGCAGTGTGATGTCCCACTCTCAAGGGAGCACTCAAGATTTGTAGATGCTTATGATCAAAAGGAATGACAAAAGTCAGAGGGTCTGCAAAAGCTTACAAAGTTTTGTTAGTAAATTACACATTTACCATGGAAATTGATTTAAGTTAGTCCCTGATCTCCTAGAATATGTACACAACAGTGGGCTTTGGATAAAGGGCGAGGGTGGAAGGAAATAGACAGGGATGGATTAAAGAGGGGAAGAGAGAGAAAAAGCAAGAATGGAAGAACGAGAGAGGTCACCTGTCCTGGTTGCAGCATTGATCCAGCTGATGGGGTGTCCAAGGTCCTGGGTACCTTTTATAGATGTTTTCCCACCTTGGAGATAAATTTCTTGCTTTCTATGAAAATCAGTCATCATGTGCAGTTCATTCTTCTGGAATTTTCTGGAAATGGGTCAGACAGTTTCAGGGGTCTTGGGTGGTCTTGATCCCCCCTTAAAATCCATGCCCATTTCTCAGCCTCATTCCTGCACCTGCACTATGCTGTGTTATCTCCAGGAAACAGAACAAGGATATTACTTCTGGAAAATTGCTGCCCTAGCTCCAGATGGCTCCTACTCCAGCCACATCCTGTCCTTCCTCACAGCATGTTCCTACCACCAATCCTTGGCTGGCTCCACAGCCATCCAGTTATCAGTGTTTTGGACAGGAATATTAGCTCCCCTTCCTTCCAGGCTTCAACAGAAGGCCACAACAGGTCCAAGCTACCCAAGTGGGTTTTATGCAATTCATAGACATTACAATGATGACCCCTGTACTAAACTAATATAATGAATTTATTCAATGTTACTTCTTCAAATAATCACAGCAAGAATTAACAAATTTAATCCATATGTTATCTGCTCACTATAAGAAAAGCATGTGAGGTATGTATTACTAAATTTAGCTCACTAAGTGAAGTACATATTAACAACAGGAGTGTGACACTTATACTCCTGCAGTGTATGTACATCTGAAACATAAGGGTAAAATATTAAAAAAAAGCAGGCAAAGCACTCAGCACTGATATGTGCAAAGTGTAGACATTTAATGTGCTATGTTATATTATCTAATCATACATTATCGACTATATACATATATAAACTATGTAAGTTGTAAAAGCTCACTTCTTTCTTTTGGCCATTTGATGGTGGCAACTTTCTCTTGGCTCTATTGGACTCTTTTTTCATCATATTTGCTTGGTTTTTCTCATCTATCCTGTGTAATCTGCTTTGGTGTTCACTCATTCTGGCCCTCACCGTCAGGTAAATCAGACACCTCTTGTCCCTCAGCAGGGCTCCTTTTCCATTGTGTGGGGCCACATTTTGTTTGGTGGAAACCTGAGGTGTAAGGAAACAATGGAACAAAGCTATGTCTTGGTTCTGCATAAGGAGAGAAGAGATAGGAATAGTTTCTCGAGGTCCTTGCATTTAGATGTCTGTGTGAGGACGTTGTCAGATGAGCGAGGAATCTCAGTTTCTGTCACAGCCGTGTTTGATTCAGTTCCCTAAACATCAGTTTGGGAGGGGTAGTGAGACTGAGGGTTTACAGGAGACACATATGACTCTGAAGCAGCATCTGTAGGGCAGGCAGGTTATCTCAGAGCAGTTCAGATGGCACCACAGGACTATTTTTAGGTAACTGAATAGCACACCTAATTAGCGAAGCCTAGAACACAATTCCAGCACCCCTAAAACAAACATCTACACTTGTCTGAATCATTATTCAGACTCCAGTGACTGAACAGCGCTCCTTTGAGTAAAGTCAGAACTTGCACATCTGGTACAGAAGTAGACACATCATCTTAGATGTCTTAATCTCTCACTGAATCTGCTTTTTATATGAAACAGGGCCTGGGAACATGAGGATTTTGTAGATGAAGCAGACCCTACATGCATACTACCCAAAACCCTTTCTCCATGACCCAGTGCAGTGACCTGAACGCAAGCATATGTCAGCTCTGAATAATCTCCTCTGGGACCCAGTAGTAGGATAACCATATCACGCCCTTCTGGGGTCTGTATGTCAGGTTTCTCATTCTGTGCTTGTTCAGGTGCGTCTCACATTACACTATACCTTCCTGATACACCCTGAATGCCTTTCAGTGGTGTGTTAAGTGATGTAGCTAACATCTGTCACATGTAATTTGTCCTCTCTTTTAGCTCCCCAAGGGAGGCATTATGCAGGCAGTGTAGTGTTTTGTTTTAGTTAAGAATTCCTGCTTGCTGTTTACACATAAAAGATGCTGGGGCAGAGTGGCTGTGAGGTGAAGGTCTCCTGCTGTGAATTCAGAGCTCTGAGTTTTTACCCTATTTTGAGCCTTCACAAAAGGCTGACCTTCTGCTTAGCCATTTGTGAGTGACTTCCCATGTACCGTAGTCAAAAGTGATTTACTACTCACAATGTTTTCTCTGTTTGCCTGACTGAGAACACTAATATGCCATTAATTAGCAGTTTGCTGGAAGGTGGTAAGACCTTTTGACTCCTTGATCCATCTGTGATGGTTGCTGTGCCTATAGCGGGAAGGCAGGAGCCAAAATTTGTGAAAGGAAGAGAGAACAGCAAGCTTTGCAATGACCCTAATTTTCTGTCACAGCTTGTTCCATGGTATCATAGTGGTTTTGGAAACCTCTCTGCAAAATGTACATTTTAAACAAAACTTTTGCTTAATTTTTTTCTTTTTTTTTCTTTTCTGCTACAAGTATGTCTAATATTAAAACACATGATCAAGAAGCAGAATTTAAACAAATGGCAAATATGGTAAGTACAACAGATCTAAAGGGAGAAAGCCCACTCTTCTGAGCTCACCAAGTCACCTTAGAGAATCTCGTGCTTTCCAGGAACATCTGCATATTATGTGAAATGAATTTCTAACCCATTTCAAACTGATTCTGCTACAGATCTAAATTAATTGGAATTTAACAAAGTCCTGTGTAACCTTCAGGAAAGTGAAATCATGTCAGTTGGTGTTGGATCCTGTCCTACCTGACAGAGCTTTCACAGAATCATAGAACAGTTTGGGTTGGGAGGATCTTTAAAGATCCAACTCCTTTGCCATGGGCAGGGATACCTTCTACTAGACCAGGTTGTTCAGGGCCCCATCCATATGTTTAAGAGTATAGATATGCAAAATCATACCTGAAAGGATGAGGTTCCAGTATCTACCACTTTAAACTTTTTTGGAAGTTTCTCTTTTGTAACTATGCAATTTTTTTTTTTTTCTGTGAAATAATTTCCCACTGGTCTACTGTTGTAACCTCTTCTTTCTGCAACAGCGGATGGTTTGAGAGGGAAAGAGATAAATAAGTTTATTGTATTCTTTTTGCATATGATTCATGGGCATTTATAATGTAGTTTGCTGAAATGATAACTCTGTCCTTTAGAATGAGCTGACATTTTAAAAATAATAAAAGTTAAATTCTCCCACATCCACACCTACCTATATTCCAGGAAAAAATCTCAACTTCTGCAGTTAAGATTCATATCAAAATTAGACCCCATCAACCCAGAGCCATTTGCTTTTTTAAGAATTCATAACCAACTCTGCAACTGAGTGTAGGCAGCAAAATAGTTATGCAGGTCTGCTCCATCTCTATATTGAACTTCTCCCTACCTTTTAACCTCTTTAAAATGGGAAGGGAGGAGAAAATACAGTCAAGGTCTTCTGCCTGCTTTTCTCAGCATAATGAATCCTCCCCCATGTTCATTTAGTTCATCCCCACCATAAAAATGACTTTTTCAATCAAAGCATTGTACTCCTTCCAAAGACATTAAACCAAATGACAGAACACGAGCTGGAATGACAAGGACAAGTCAGCTCAGTGCAAGGTAAGGGGAGTTTCTGAAGTGAATGATTGAAAACAAATACATACCAGGACTCTGCCCAAGGACTCTTAGCAAATCGTTCCTACAGAGAACCTGGTCTTGGATCAGGATAGGAGAAAAATTAGGTAGTGAACCAGAAAACTACAACTTTGTTTGATGTTTTGCTTTTCTTGCTGACTTGCCATGAATAGTTCTGCTCCTTATTTATGGGGTTTGAAATTTCATGTACTCAAAGCCCAGAGAAATTTCAGAAGTTGGAATCAAAAAGTGAAGTTTAGTCTACAACAAAAGGAGGGAGTTTGGTATCTCAGAATGAGAGCCACAGGAACAGTCATAAAGATTGGGTGGATTAATAAACAGAAAATCAAAACTGCCTTTAGGAGGAATGTCTGATGCCTACACATTGCCAGAATTAGGAACTTATCTAAAAGACCTGAGGTAAATGCCTACACAGAAATTAGGACTCACATACCAATACTGCTGGTTTTTACCAGGTGACATTCTCCCACATCTTCTATTTCCTCTGTCTTAAATAGAGGATAAACTGATTTTTTGGCACCTGCCTCATATTAACAAACACTATGGCACATCTCTATAAATTCAACAAGGCTTAATTTTTGCTAAAACCTGCAAAATTCCATTTCCTTTTGCTTTTATAAAACATTTTATTATCAAGTGTCATATATCAAACTTCTTTTTTTTCCCCATAATTTGTCATATTTTTCACATGCTTCCATTCCTCTTTTCCCACAGAAACCAAGTTTTTGAATCATTGTGTGTTCCTCTATTTCTCTATTTTTAAATATCACTTCAGAAAATGTTAGTTGCTTTCAACCCAATTCATCGTAGGGCTGGAGTTCTCAAACAGACATTGCATTTCTAGACTTGTCTTGAGAAAAACACCCAGAACAACAACAATAAAGCCCCTCACCCTCAGAAACAACTTTATCTTCTTAGAAAATGATCAAAAGATACAGCTCTGTAGGAAATTGAGAATTTATTATATATATATATAGATAAATAATCTTCCCTGTAAACAGACTAAACCATGGGGCTTTAACCATGTTGTGATCTTCAAAGGTACTTGGTATCAGCAATGTATGAATGAAAACACCAAATATTGTCTCCTTCTCTGAATTTTCTCTTTTTAATCTCCATTGCACTCATCAGAGTTCTGCAGGGACATTTGTCACTTTACAGACACAACCAGAGACCCTGATCCTGTCCTTGCATTTCAGGACTGTCTCCTTTAAAGGAGACATTTTTTTCCTGAGCTACATAAAAGCAATCAGAGTAGACAATGCCTGGGAAAAGGGTGACACTTTGTGGCTATACAAGAGAACTAAGGTCTCTTCATCCTTTTATGTATCATTAATTTTGTCCATCTTCCTGATACCATTAAATTTTAAAGGTGACAAAAGTAGAATGAACTTTCACCATGATTATACATACTTATTTTTGAAAACAAGCCAAAACCTTCAAATGAAGAAGCTGAGAATGGTTTTGAGGACATTCTTCTGAAAACACCGCTAAGAAAGTCATTGTAAGGGTTACCACAAATTTTCTCAAAAAATCCATCATATTCTATTCAGGCACTCTAGCAGAAGTCAATTTAGGAAATAAAACTTAGGGAAGATTTTGCCTCTCCCAAAACCAATTTAACTCCCTTCCTCGCTAGAGAAAGTTATTTTCTAAACAACTTCCTGTGAGCTCAGCCACTTTCACCAGATCTTTCATTTTATGAAAACTAATGGAAGGATCACCCTTTCTGCAGAAAGTTTGGTCTATAATCCATTATTGCTAAAAGCCATCAATGCCTAAATCCAAACTTAACTAAGAAAAAAGAGATAGAAATTCTGTTGTTGAGTTTAAAAACAATGAAAGAAGTGAAGGCTAAAGAAAACTACCAGTCCTGTACTGAGCAAATCCAGTGTTGAAAGCCTGCACCTTGATTGCCCACTATTCTACATTTACAGGAGTTCAAAAATGCCAACAGTGTGAAAAGATGAGCTTTTCAGCTTCTTGCACTCTTCACACATGTTCTTTTCAACAGGTCAGTGCACTACATGCTGTCTCTATGCACCAGGGTGCCCAGATATTTTCACTTTGGATAGTAAACAGACCTATTGGTGAGTCCTTCTCCACCTCACATGGTAAGATCATCCTGGAATGATGGCACATACACTGTGTACTAACTGATGTGAACAACATTTCTGTGGAAAAGTACCTTTCCAGTTCCTTGTGCCACCACTGGTAGGACCATTTTACTTGGATATGGTTCAGCTTTGCTGGAAATCTCATTTGACTCAAGTAATAGAACTGTCTCTTCATATTTACATATATATATATA
>VZTJ01003065.1:112980-137177 GCA_013397795.1 Orthonyx spaldingii
ATATACATACAAAAAAAAAATAGTATTTGGTGTCAGTGACACTGATAAAGAGAGAACACTCACACTAAATTGATTTTCATGGGTCTGTTCCTTCCAGGAATAGTACTTCATGCTTCTTTGCTTCACAACACCCATGAAATTAGTGGCATAGTAAGTCCATTCTGCAGGGATAAAAATTTGGATGCAGAGTGATTTTAAATGCATTTCCCAATTAACATTGTGGAAAGAAGCAGTAGCTGGGAGTCCTGCTTAAAGAGCTCCCTTTTAGCAGATTGTTAACTTTTGAGTAGAAATAAAAGTGCATTTGCATAATTATCAAGAGCCAGACTGGGTCCTTGCAGCAGAGTTGGACACCAGGCAACAAAATGATGCAGAACACTAAATCAGGGGGGAAGAAGTCACCCCCTTCCATATGTACACCCACAGAAGTGTTAATATTGCTGAGAAAAGGGAGATTAGGTGCCATTCAATCCAGCTACCTTCAGGCCCTGGCTTTACCCTGCTGAACCCATGGACTGGCTGGTTTCCCAGTGCTCTCTCTATTTAGTCAAAGGAGGAGAGGAGGTCCAAGACAGGAGTCATTTAGAGATCCCAGGATTATGTCTGAGTTTAATTCAGTGACTGTGCTGAAGTACAAGATCGTTTGATGTAGATAGCTAAGGGCTTGAACGGCTTCAGGCTCTGAGTCCCAGTTTCCCAGAGGGATTTAAAGGACCATTTACTTCTCCTCTTTGCCCTGAAGCATGATTAGTTACACACCAGCTTCATTCCTGACACATTCCCAGTCCTGTTTAAGGACCTCCAGTGATGGAGGTCCTCACAGTTTTCAGGTAATCTATCCCAGCCCTAAACTGGAAATATTTTTTACTCTGCTGCAATTCACATCAAAACTTTCCATGCCTGTAGTTGGGTGTCCATAGTGCAAACATGTCTTCTTCTGAACAAGATACATAAGAGCCCATTCCAGTCAGTGGAGCATCAGAAAATGTTGATTTCAGTAACTGAAAAAGCTGTTCAATCTTCTTGCTTTCCAGGCTCATGCTTACTCTTGTCCCAGTTCTCTTGGTCAGCATTTACTAACTGCACACTACTAGACCCAAAACCTGAATTTCCATCATCCCTAACACATTACTAGATCTGAAAGTAAATGAATGGATTCACATCTTCTAGAGGCTTTTGGGGTTTCTGTTATACATAATAAAGTTTTGTATTTTCACGCTACAATCTTTTTGGCTTCTATTTGACCCATATTCTTCTCTAACACCCAGATGCCTTTTCTATAAATCTGCAACAGTCATACCTCATCCTGTAATTGTGTAGTTGACTATTTTTTTTTTCAATTTTAACACCTCACACTGCCTCTGCTCACTTAATCTTATTCATTCATTTCTTTCTGCAAGTGTTTTACCAACTTTCAAATTTACTTTCTGTTCTATTAATTTCATTTAGTGTATATGTTTCCTCTCTCAGGTTCATATGATGAGCAAACTGAAAAAAAAAACCCTCTTTTTTAATTTTTGTACAGTTAGTGAATGCATTGACCAGTTACATGGTAGCTTTCTGCAAGACTCCACAAACATATTCTTTCTCTTTTGAAACTGATGACTTCTTTATATGAATGGTTATCAGACTCATGTGGTAGTGGTTCCATGTTTTCATGTTTCCATTCCTTGTTAGAATCATTCTGGAGCATGAAATACACCTTTCTAAAATTAACTGGTTTTCACAATTTATTTTTACCATCTTTATTTAAAGGTCTATAATGTTATCTTGGAAGAAAATTGCAGTGGTTCGATGTAATCATACAATTTGGTTCTGTTGCTTGCCACTGGTTTAGCCCTTCAGTTATTAAGGTAAGAGATAGCTACAAAAAATGCAAAATTATTTTAACTGGGAATTTCTCATGTGTTTGCAATTCCTTTTTCACTTCTGTTTTCCATATTCAAAGTAGAAAAACTCAGCAATCTTATCCTTTTATCACTGCATTAGTATTTCCAGACATCTGCTAGTCATTGAGCTTTTACAGGGAAACCTAAGAACAACAAGAACTTGAGTATCAGATCAAGATTTTCCATGATGCTTCACTTACTGCTCAAAGAATTATTTCTTGTTACCCTTGATGCCTCTTACATATTGCACTTCATTTTTTTTTTTTGGTCTTTCTAACTTTCTATATACATGTTCATTTTATTTTTTTTTTTTATATTTATGTTCATTCTTATTAATCTCAGTTTCTAGTTCTTGTTTCTTTTTGTATCTGAGTTGAAGCTTTAACCACTTTGTTGCTTCATTAAAATACTGCCCTTCATGTGCAATAGAAATATTTGCTTATGTACCTGCTTCATCTATTTTTCAGAGAAATGTCATGCCTCCTTCTTTCATTTCCCTTCAATTCACCTTTTCTGGAATTATAGCTAGAAGTTATCAAACATTACTAATGACAGAAAATCTTGATGCACAGGGCTGTGTCACTATTTTCCTGTTCCCCTTCTTTTTTATCTTTTATCTTTCTGAATGATCCTCAGTCATTTCCTGTTCATGGTGCAGTCATAAATAATTGCCTCAAAGCTCTGCTACAGTAAATAAATTGCAGCTTTGTTTATGTATTAAAGCTTTCAAATCTTTCTGTTTATCTTCATGCTTCTCATGTCAGTGTACAAATACCCAGGATGTTCAGCACACCGAGTATTTTCTTCCTGTCTCGGATATACTAAATCTGAGGTAGATGAGTCTATCCTCATTTTCCATGAGGTAAACTGCTCCCTAAGCAAAGTGCTCATGGAAAGTGGCCACGCAGGGGTAGGAGGTGCAAATTTCCACCAGATCTCCCTATATGTGCACCCTTGCACCCAATGTCATTGTTTGGCTCAGGGATTTTTGGTGAGGGGCCACACACTCTCCCAACTTTTCCACTCAGCATCCAGCAGTAGTTCTCTTCCATGTGGCACTATTTGTTCAGAGTTATTCCCATTCATGAGTTTGACTTCAAGAGCACATTAAGCCTAAAAAACTTTCTGGTAGTATCTCACATTCAGGATCTTGGGATTTCAAGTTCTGGGAAAAGGGTCTTTCTGAAATCTGAGATATTTGAGCTCCCTCTTTGTGTTTCTTCTCAAAGACAGTTGCTTTGAATCTCACATTTCTGAAAGAATAAAACTTTTTCTGCTGTGTCACAAGGACACAATTTTAATCTTCTATCAGACTAAGTATATCCATTCTTGATCTCAAGGTTGCTGATGAGGATAAAGTGCATGTTATGCACCAAGGAAATTAACATTCAGCTTCTTTTTTGGGGATTGACTGGGTATATATGATTAGATCTTAAACTCTTTGTATTGTTTGATCTACTCAATTCCCAGACTAGGGTAGCTAGATTTAACATCTTGTGTTAATGGGTGACTGACTAAAAGCAACTTGTCCCAAATATTTTAAAGCATCACTTTCCTTTAAGAAAGAAGTTATGGACTATATGATTGTACCATTTCAAAGAAAAAATGTGAACACATCAACACATTGTGTTTTGTAAATTAATTGGGTGGGATCTATTTCTGTGATATTTGTAAAATATACCATTATGTAAAGAAAAGAAGAAAAAAAAATCCCAGATTTAAGGTATGGTGTGGCTGTCTAAATAAGTCCTGATTTGGATGCTTTTGATTATTTGTACAATCTATCTTGAAATGTCAGATTATTACAAGCTTTGCTGACAAGATAAAAAATATTTTTGATTACAGAAAGAAAAAAAACCTAAAGCTAAAAATGTTTCTCTTATTTGTTTCTGCACAAGTGGATACTTGATGTTAATAAAGCAAGAATTCCCGTGTCACATTATGCCTTTAAATTGTCACACTAGAAATTATTCATGCAATGAATACAGGTAAATGCAGGTGCTTAGTTTATGTGGCTATGTCTCCATACTCTTCTTCGAGCAGTCTTCTAAGCTAAACATTTTAATTTGGAAGAAGTTTAGACCAGTGGCATTGACCACTTTAAAAATATGCTAACACTTGCACTAACAGTGACAAGCAATGTAAAGAAATAAGTAGCAGATTCTTAGCTGCAATGTTGACCAACAAGAATTATGTTTCTAATAGCACATTTGTCTGCACTTATCAAAATTTCATAAAATAGGTACTGGTAAGATTTGTCTTTTGTTAGCCTCTGGCTATGTTTCCATGGCAGCCTCACTGCTGGTCATTGCATTTCCCCTGCCAGCTGTACATTTTCACCTTTTTCCTTACAAGACTTTCTGTAAAGGTCTTATGGTTTTATAGTCCAAAAGAAAAAATAAAAAATAGTATCTTCCTGTAAGATTAATGTGCTGGTGTTACTCAAAGAATTCAACTAGAAAAAGAAACAAGAGAGGGAAATGAATGGGAGAATGAGCCTGGAGCAGGTTCCATAGGAAGAGGGCAAGGACTATGGCAGTCAGGAGTTAGAACTGCCACAGAAATAAAGACTCAGAAAACTCAAGGAGTTCAGGTCTCTTCTGGCATTTAAATATCTTGTGCCATTTAAGGTGCTTGCACACCCTGCCTAACCTCCAGAGATTACACCACATCCCCCTCGGGCCCTGCTGCTCACCAAGTGTGAATATCTCCTGTACCCCAGGCTATCTCAGACTGCACAAGCTGCTCATGTGTCAGCAGCTGAGTCAGACCCCAGGTGTGCAGACTGTCCTCTGCACTCCCTAAATTACTGTTGCCTTCTGCAAGTACCTTCTGTAGGCAATAGTGCTGCCTGCAGAGATGATCATCCACCGCTGGTATGTTCAAAACTCCTTTCCATCCCTATTTCTGTTGGGCAGGAGTGTGGATCTGCTCGAGGGTAGGAAGGATCTTCAGATGACTCTGGACAGGCTGGAATAGTCTCTGCAAGGAAGATCTGGAATCACCATTCCTGGAATTGTTCAAAAGCTGTGTGGGTCTGGCACCTGGGGCATGGTTTAGTGGTGAACACGGTGGTGTTCTCTTAGTGGTTGGACTCAATCTTAGAGGTCTTTTCCAGCCTTAATGAGTCTGTGATTCTAAAGGAGAACCTTGCACTAAAACAACAGTGCATGATCCAACTGACCACACCTTCAATTTAAAAGAATTTGTAACAATGACAGCAGAATGCTGCAACTTCAACTGCATATACTCAACACTGTTTACCTGGTGTGCAGATTTTCATGGAACCAGTGTTAAACAGTCATTTTTGACTGATGTGTTTGAAAAAAAAAAAAAAATCTAATTTCTCTCCTTTCAGTTGTATTATAGTAAGTACTGTGACCACACTCAGACCAGGACATTTTATTTTATATTATAGGTGAATGCAGCACAATTTAATAATAGTCTAAGCAGTGGCATTTAAAGAGATGAGACCCATGTGGATTAGATATTAGGAAGAAATTCTTTCCAGTGTGATGAGATACACCAATAGGTAGCCCAGAGAAGCTGTGGATTCCCTACACCTGGAATTGTCCAAGGCCAGGTAGTATGGGGCTCTGAGCACCCTGGTCTAGTGAAAGGTGTCCCTGCCCATGGCAGGGGGTTGGAATGAGGTGATGTTTAAGGTCCCTTCTAACTAAGCCACTCTATGATTCTATGATTCATGTTTGCAGTGCACTCAAAAGCAATTAAAATAGCATCTCAGAGGGAAAAAAAAAAAAACAAAACACAAAATAAAACAAGGAAAGAAAGGATCATCAATTGCTAAACAGAACATATTCAGAGTGAAAATCATCAAAAGGTTTATATATAGAACAGTGATATATCCTGGCTCTAGGAAACTTAGATTAGCTTGCATGTTATTGGAAAGAAATAAAGTGGATTTTGATGGATTTAGTCACTGCACCCAAATCATTATTAAATGCATATAACATTTTATCACTCTAATTCTCTCCACTTTGCAGTAGCTTGCACTGTGATCATGTTATGTTTTCGCTCTTTGTGCATAGTCTATTCTAACCTATTTTACTTCCTCAAGAGATCTCTCCCTTTAACACCAAGGAAAGCATTCTAAGAGCAAGTCATATAGCATTTTTCCCAAATTATAACCTTCCTCTACATGTCTGATCTGTTGTAATTCTGTGGCCTGTTGCTTCATTTCAACCATCAAGCTAATTATAACCCATTGTACCTTACCACATAACCCTGCAAGAGTCCTTCACACTCTGCCTGGCTTCTGATTTTTTCTGGCACTTTTTAATCCTCTGTCTGCTTAACTTGTGAGATCTGGGCTTTGATAGGAGGTCACTCCCTAGACAGCAGACCTCTGAGGAGTGTTCAGGTGTCAGAAGAAACCTTTGCTGTCAGTTGTGAGCAACCTTGTACTTTCCACCATCACTCAGAAAGAGTCTCATTCTGCGTGGCACAAACCCCCTTCCTTCTCCCAAGCTCTGCAGTGGGATATACGAACTTCTCAGTGTCAGATCCCACACTTCAGAACTGTCAAACCTCATGCACTAAGCACTCAGTGCATGCTTCTGCCTTTTTTTGAGTCCCTTACTGCTCTACCTGTAGCTCACACATTAACAACCTGCAGCAATCTGGCCTCTTTCCTGTCCATATGCCCCTATCTCTGCATCCAACTCGCACAGCCAGAAAAAAATATTGGTCCTAAATAAGTCTGAACTTACTGTGAGGAATTAGACACAATGGATGCTTTCCAGCCATATGATGCCATCGTTCAGACACTGCCAGCATGAACATGCCATGATAGACCACAGCTGTACCATTAATTAGGTATGGATTATGTTTTTGAGAGATTTACTGTGTTCTTTTGCTGTGTCCATTCAACTTCTTTTTACTTCATTTTTAATGTGGCACAGGCCTTACATGACCTGAAATAAAGACCACAGGATGTGTGTCGCTGTTGAGCCGATGTTGAAACAAGAAGCACTCAAAAGATTTTCCAAGAAGAGAAAGGGATTCTTTATTTATTACAGCTTTTAGATACAAAATGACCGCTCACTGAGATTGGCCACAGCCATCCGCCCCCTAGGGCTGATTGGACGGAACTCTGACTGTCTGTTTTGAAAACAATTCAGCCAAAACATGAGTTTATCTTTATATTTACAGTTCTCAGAGAGGAATTTCCCATGGGAAAGCAGACTTGTGCTGTCACAGATGTGCAATCGTGTCAAGTGCCACCCAGCAAACTGGCAGAGAAATAGGTGGTTCCACAATGAAATGGAAAAGAGTGAAGTAGGGACTGTGCCAGGCAGGATGTGAGAGCAGAAGAGAAAGTACAGCTTTAAAAGTTGGAATAAAATAAGAAAATAAAATAGACATTGTCAACATAGCAGGTCTTAGGAGAAGAGATGTGGAAAAGGACAGATCACTGAGACATATAGGCTTAGGATTTCCAGGATGTTAAAATGAACTATATCAGAACTAGATAAAGTGAACTAAATTAATTGATTACATTGATTGAACTAGATAAATTGACTATATCTAAACCAGATAAAAGAAATTGAAAGATGTTCCTCTTACTGGCTGTAAACATTAACTTGATACCCAGGTGCCAAATTAAAAATAAAGTAAAAAAAATGTTAGAACCCGTGACAGCATCTAGGGATCTCAGTGCAATCAAACAACAACAACAACAACAACAAAATCAGAATTGCTGCACTGCTGAAATTCAGCTGATATGTTGGATGCATCAGATAGAGCAGACAGAAGGGAAGATATACAAGATACTGAAAACCAGACTCAGTCTTCGTTTTGATTTTATCGAAGTCAAAAATAATAGAGTTTAGTGTGACAGATGGAAGGTCATCAGATTTCTTTTCTCAAAAGCAATAGTGTCAGTTACAGTATGAGAAGAGACAGGAGTTTGAAATACATAAGGGACAATGTGGAGTGGCCACATGGGTGTAACAACATTGCAGTTGATCATCACAGAATCACAAATGGTTTGGGTTGAAAGGGAACTTAAAGATCATCCACTTCCAACACCCCTGCCACAGGCAGGGACACCTTCCACCTGACCAGGTTTCTCAGGGTCCCATCCATCCTGGCCCTAAACATTTCCAGGGAAACATCAGGATTCACATGGAGAGGTGTAAAAGAACTTTCCTTGCAGACATTTCATGTTTTTCACTTAAGTAGAAGGTAAGTGGTGTTGCTCAAGGAAATTATTTTTCAGGTTTTGGAGAAGGAAGAAGAAAAGGTGTGCCAGTCTCTTGACCAATGGTGAAGGGGAAGTCAGTGAGTTCCTTTGGTCTCTCAGACTTCCATCTGGGAAAGAGAGGGAGGCAAAGCAGTGTTCTTTATTAAAAATGCCAAGTATGGAAAACTACTTTTAATTATCACCCCCATGACAACTCATACAGCAATCTTAACTACTAGAAAGCAGAAATAAAGACTTTTAAAATTTATTTTGCACTAGTACTCGTAACACTGAGATAGCTATTTCTGTGTGAGTGCTGTTATAAGGCTGTTGATGCACACATTTGTATGGTGTGTGTTTTGCAACTACAAGGTTGCATACTAATAACTTTACAACTTATCTATCAGCTCTGGATGATTTTGAGGTGGGATTTTTTTAACTCATATTTTCTCACATTTCTCGGGATTTTGTGTACATGTGAGAGGGAGATTTATGGATAGGAATAAAACGTCAAGTATCTGTGAAAATCAGTATTCAGCTATTTAATAAAGAAGTGGGAGATACTCAAGAAATATTTTCATATGTATATTATGTTAAAGAATTTTGACTACAGTGAATCAAAGTTTTCTGAAGCAGAGGTATTCATTTATACAATTCTGGATTATCTGTGATCTCAGCCTTTGCAGTTTCATCGTAGCATAACATTATTTAATGCAGCATTGTTGTTTCCTCCTAGCAGTGTTTCTCCTGTGAAGGAGGCAGTAATTATAAAATAATTATGTCTGTGGTTTAAGTTGTTTAGTTAGATGCATATAGCATTTCAAGAGAATAATTTGTTACAGGAGGCTTAAGGACTTGTTCACATGCCTGCTTTACAAATACCAACTTTCTGTACAGTGAGCACACAAACAGGTCTGGCCTTTTATCAGGGTTCAAGTTCATTGTGTCTTGTCACTCTTTGTGTAAGCTCTTCATAATCTGCCCAGGTTATCCCACCTTGTACAGACACTCTGATGTTTCATTTTCTTTCTGCCATGTTGAATCACTCTTCAGTCACAAGTTCTGTATCTGGCTTTCATAAAATCATTGGATACCCTGAGTTGGAAAGGACCCACCAGGATCATTGAGTCCAACTTCTGACCCTGCACAGGACAACGCCAAAAATCCCACCATGACCCCAAAACCATCCAAGATCCTCTTCAACTCTGGTAGGTTTGGAATCATGACCAATTGCCTGTTTTGGTGCTGTTAGGGTTTGGACAACCTCCTTTCCTACTCATCACCACACCTTAGCTGTCTGCATGACAAATAGCATGTTCCTTATGTGATGTGAAACAGGCTTTAAACACATGCAATCCTAAACCAACACATTTCCAGTACACTGGTTCTCCAGAGCTCAGCCATGTGCTGCCCAGCTTTCTTCTCTTCTGATTCCCATTAAAATGGGAATCACAGAATGTGTTTAATTACCTACATGATACCACAGCATAGAGTTAAAAAATGTCTGGACTTTTACATCATTGTTCAAATGAGCTTCCACCAAACAGTTTTTGCTTGCCCACACGTATTTCAATCCCGCCAGATGGGAATCAGAAGAGATCAGTTTCATCACTCTTGCCACACAGCACAGAGCCAACCTCAACTGAAAATTTGTGATTCTTGATAATAAAGAGTAAGCGATGAAAAATATATAACAGAAAAACAAAAAGCAAATACCAGAAAATCAAGTACTGTATGGTTGTGTGGGAGGCAGTTGAAATGCAATGTAAGCAATCTATAGTCATCAAAAAACACTGGACTAGTCAGACCCAAAAACATGGCCAGTACCAAGGTGACATCTCTATACATAGGACTATCACCGTGGAAGATCCTTCTCTGAAGCTTGAGAAAGAAAAAATTACAGTCTAATTTATGTCCAACACGAAAATAATTGTAGAAATCTTACATTTTTAAATGTATGTGGATTTTTTTTAGCAGAAAATGTCAACTGGAACACTTCAGTTTTCATTCAGTCAAGGCACTTTAACTAGCTAAGGATGTACCAGGTACCTAAAAAAAGAAAAAAGTAAAATCACCCCTATGTGTCTCATCTAAGTTTATATGGAAAACAAACAGCAACAGAGGTTAGAAATTAAAAAAAAAGCTTCCTGGTCTCTTGACTAACAGTTTAACTACTGGTCTTATCTTTTCACCTTGGAAATGTGATTTAGATGAGGAAGAATCTTTCACTTGCTTGCTATAGGGTGCAATATGATTTTCCAGGGTTATGGCCATTCCACTTGAATTTGCTAATTTATTCACATGCACATACAAAGCCTCAAAAATTATACAGAAATAGAATACAGTTTTTAAGTTTATAAAGAGTATTATCTTATAAATAAATAATTCACTCACTGCCAAGCGGAAATTAAACTCCTGGGAATAAACACCAATGAAGGAAAGTTCTCTGACAGGTAAAAGAAGAGAGAAGAAGCTGTTTCTTTAGTCCAAACCTGCAACTAATTGTCTCTCTGTCTTTCACTCTGAGTTCCCAAGCTGGCTTTTAAAATCTCTGGCAGAACACCAACAGTGCAGTGGTAAACTAAACCATCCGGTCACTTCCATCCAATTAGATTTGATTTATTCCTTTTTAAAGGGCCACCTATGACAATCTCAGCTTTGGAAATTGATGGATACTGACTCTGATGCACTATTTGACCCATTTATATTGTATTAGAGTGTCTTACAGAAAAATCAAGGTTAGTCCTATCTGAATTTGCATAAAGAGCTGGAAATATCTCTGATATTATTTTTTTCAGATTTTTTGGTATATACTTTGCAGAGAGAAACAACTTTTAATTACCTTAGTTAAATGTACCTTGTTCATGTGCCTTTTTTTTTACTTTATTCTCATTTTATGTCCATCTAAGATGTTTCAATATTGCCAGCTCTTGTTTCTTATTTCCTACATTGGACTCTAGATTCCACTAAAAGCGTGCTTTGCCTTTCAGCATTTATCACTATCTTCATGACAGCCACTGAATAACAGTTTTTAAGCTTTCCACCAGGCTGTGTCCATGCCACCTTAGACTTGACATCTCTCAAAGGATCCTGTCTTCAGGATACATGGGGAAAAAAGTTCAGACCGGATATAAGGAAGAAGCTTTTCATTTTAAGGACCATGAAAAATCAGAGCAGATTGTCCTGTCAGGTTGTGCTGTTGGACACCCTTGGAGTTTTTCTGGACTAGAGTGGACAGAGTTCTGAAAACTTGGTTTGGCCTCACATCTGACCATGCTTTAATCAAGAGGTGGAGTAGATGTTTTCCTCAGGTCTCTTCCAAGCTGAAACTTCCTGTGATTCTGCAAATGAAGGTCAGAAAGACCACAGGACTAACCTCAGAATTCTTTTTATTGACTCTGCTTGTGTTCCATGGGGACAAAGTATTCCCTTCATCTAAACTAATCGATTATTTTGAGGCAAACTCAGTGAGAAATCTCTATATTTTTTCTGTTGGAAGCTGATGCACACAATAATTTGCTAGTAACTGTGCAGGAGTGTGTATTTTTTCATCACCCATCTCAAAAGTCATATTGGAAAAATCTAGGGTGAAGCGAGACATCAAGACAGCCAGTGATGAAAGAGGTGAAGTTTTATTGAAGTGCTGCCTGGAACAAAGAGTTCTAAGATGAATTCTTTTCTCTCAAGTGTGATGCTAGTGCAGAAGCTTTTAAATGTCTCTACATTTCATAAAGCCACCTGTAAAGCAAAAACAAGATATAATTTCTTTCAGCTTAACACAAGGAGACTCTTCATACAGGCTGTCTTCTTCCACTTGTTTGCACAGGGTGTAGCACATTAAATTCTGCCCCAGTCCTGTCTAAGCACTCCAGATACTGCTGTAATACTCAGAGCCAAGAACTGGGGCAGAAAGGGGTTTGGCTCAAGTTAGTAGAGAAAACCAAAAAGTGTTAATATGAGCCATCAGTCTTTTCTTGGTACATTACAGCATTTCTGATGGGGAAGAGTTTAGAAAAGTCAAAATACCAGCATCAGTTTTCTGGCTGCCAATTGTGTTTAGGTGTTACTGCTGTGAGTGCTACTGAAATAAAGATAGAAGGGTAAACAGGAAGGTAGAAGACAAGATGGCCTACCTGATGCTAATCCTATAATCTAGAAGCAATGATAACTCTCAAAATATTCTTTAAAATTCAACAGAGACATTGTTTTTCTTTTTGATCAATAAATGCATATTAACCTCAGATTAAATAACCCAATAATTTAGTGGAGATATGCCAGACTTGGACATTAAAGTCTGTTATTTCAGTATTTGCTATTACCATCTCTCTATAGCTTTTCACATTGACTAGATTAATAACACTGATCTTCTCCGTTGGGGCTGGGAAACGGAAATCGGTCATAGCGCTCTGTGACCTGGAGGTGACATTAATTATCATTAGAATCTGAGAATTGCACTGACAGGAAAAGGGATGCTGTAATGTAATTCCAGAACCACCACCTTTCTTACATCTTTCTAGACACCTTCAACAAATTTTCTCCTTACTCTGAATCTCTCGCTGCATCCTTTTAGCACTTCACTTTGTATCATCCATCAGAACACAGATGACACTTCTTGCTTCTCCCTTGCTTTCCTCTGGATGACCCTGCTTTTCTCTTTCTTCAGGAACTAAGGCTCCTATGAATTCCTACAGTGTTTTATCACGAAAGGATAATCTTTAGCAGGCATTTGGCTGTAAGTGGAAACCTTTCACTCATCTCTAATTGTCTCACTACAGAACATTACTCTTCCTTTCCTGAAGTACATAGTAGAGAAGATTCAGTGACTATTAAAAATTCCTTAAAAGAAGTTTTCTCCCCACCTTTCCTAATCACTGCATTGATAAATGAGAATGTTTAATACTTCATAATTGTACTGCATGACAGTGACACAGGCCCTAATCAGACTGTAGATGATGTTTTGGAACTTTAAAAGTTTTGTTGGGTCAGGTCCTTCAAGAATAAACTTCTCAAATGCATACTGGTGTTCCACGAGGTGTTATTTTATATCACAAACCTCACCAAGTTCAACATGGCCAAGTACAAAGTCCTGAACCTGGGTTAGAGCAATACAGACCAGAGAAGGAAGGGACTGAGAGCATCCCAGTGTGAAGGTTTTGGGGATATTGGAGGATGAAAAACTGGACATGACCCATCAATCTGGGCTCACAGCCCAGAAAAACAACCGTGTCCTGGGCTGGATCCACAGCGGGGGCAGCAGGTAAGGGAGGGGATTCTGCCCCTCTGCTCTGGTGAGATCCCATCTGCAGTGCTGCATCCAGTGTTTTTCCCAGCACAGGAAGGACATGAAACTGCTGCAGAGGATCAAGAGAATGATCACAGAAGTTATCAGAAGGCTGAAACACCTCCCCTGTGGAAACAGGCTGAGAGAGTTGGGGCTGTTCAGTTCAGTTCAGTTGGGAGAAGAGAAGGCTTCTAGGAGACCTAACAGCAGCTTTTCAATTTCTAAAAATGATTTATAGCAAAGAAATATAAAGATTTTTTTTTTACCAAGGTCTGTAGTGATAGAATGAGGAATAATGGGTTTAAACTGATAGAGAATAGGTTTAGATTGAACATAAGAAAGAAATTTTTTCCAGGGAGAGGATGTCCAGGGAAATGGTAGATGTCGTACCATTGGCAGTGTCCATGATCAAGCTGGATAGATCTTTGATCAATCTGACCTAGTGGGAGTTGTACCTGTCCATGGCAAGGGAGTTGGAATAGATGACTTTAGTGGCTACTTTCAACAGAAACCATTTTATGATTCTATGATTTTCTGCATTTGCAACCTCATCCACAAAATACTTCACTGCTCAATGAGTTATGTTGATACTTTGCCTATAACCACACTAAAAATGGTATTGAGGAGGTTACCAAGACATTTATTTCTTGTTTGTGGGTTTCCTGTGGTGTTTAATGAACCACATTAAACCTTCTAGAAATTCACATTATTAGACAGATGCACATGAGTTGAAAAGGTAAACTCCACATTTAATTGGGGGCCTGCATATCAGCACTATTTATTGTGAACCCTCTAGGACAAAGTTTTCAGTTTATGCATAGATTATTGGAATACTGCTTCCTGCTACCTCAGGTAGGCAAATCCGAAGTGTTTCACATAAAAACACTCTGCAGCTCTTGCTCTGCATTTGTGATCTTTGGATTAACAAGTACTGCTGATCTGCATAGAAACAGAACTCCTCAGAGCGCGCTTTAATGATTTGCATATGCAATACCCCACTAAAATCAAATACATTATTTCTGCACTCAGAAGTAATCTAATATCTTGCTCCTTTGACCCATAGTCCACATGTGTTGTTTAGTGTATGCTGTCACAGAGCCAAAACCTGTGGTTAGTACTTAATTACTATGCTTCTGTTATGCACTCATTAGCACTTCAGTTAAAATCTCCACATGCTGTAGATAAATAGATCCATGAAACCTATTGCAGTACATGTTCCAACCAGCAAAATGGTGGCATACTTCTCTATATAGGATGATATTCAGTTAAAAGCTCTCATCTCTCAGTACTGAAAAAACAGCTTTCATTGTTTTAAAATGGTGTTAGGGATAGTGATGGATGGGAAGAGGAACAGACAAGAAGAGGGAAGAAGAAAATGAGTGAAATCTTCACTTTCTCCAAGTCTGTGGGCTTTCTTTTTGTTATGTTTTTTATAGGGCAAAATAATGTCTTAAATCATTAAGTTCCAAGTCAACATTTTCCGTTAAGATTGCAGTTATGTAGCAAAATGTAGTTAACCTTTGAGTTATGCAAGAGAGCACTGCCTTATTTGCCTTTTTTAATGCTTCTTTTAAAAATTTTTCATAAGGCTTTCATGTAATTTTCAATGAGCGGGTATCATGAGTCTGGGACCTTTGTACTTAAGAGTCTAAACTAATTCATTAATATAGTTGATTTCTGTTGTTATTACTAGAAAACTATCCAGCAGCTTCAGAAATGGGCTAAGGCTTCCTTGTTCTACATATTGCACAAACACAAGCAAGAAGGCATCTTTTGCAAGAGGATTTTACAGAGCAAAATATAAGAGCTACAGGAAAAGGTGTAGAAATACAGACTCTTACACAGGAATATGCCCGTGATTTCAACACAACAATTGCCCATCTCCTCTCTGAGCTTCATGAATCCTAGAATGGTTTAGGTTGGAAGGAACTTTAAAGGTCCCCTAGTTCCCTGCTTCCACTAGAGCTAGTTGCTCACAGCCCCATCCAACCTGGCCTTTGACACTTCCAGGGATGAGGCATCCACAACTTCTCTGGGCAGCCTCTGCCAGTGCTTCAGCAACCTCACAGTAAAAAATTTCTTCCTAATATCTAATTTGAACCTCCTGTCTATCAGTTTAAAGCCATTCCCCTTTGTCCTATCACTCCATGCCCTTGTCAAAGGTCTCTCTCCAGCTCTCTTGTAACACCTTTAGGTACTGGAAGGTCTCACCAGGGTGGAGCAGAGGGGCAGAATTCCCTGCTTCACCCTGCTGCTCACACTGCTCTGGATGCAGCCCAGGATGGAGTTGTCTTTCTGGGCTGCAAGCCCATATTGCTGGGTCATGTCTAGCCTCTCATCCACTGTAGCAGTGACCCAGTCCGCCTTCGCTATAAGAATAAATGACATCAAATGGGTTGATTTTCCCCCTCAGGACAGCGAGCCTGCGGGGGAGCAGGAAGGCGTGGCTGGGGAACTTCCCGGGCTTTGAGTTATCAATCATTTGTTTCATCTCCACCCCTTTCCCCTCAGAGTGGTTTTNTTTTTTGTTCTGTATAAAAACCCCTGTAGCCAGTGTTTTCGGGTGTTTTAGTCGCGTTGCACGCCGAGGTGTTGCGGGCAGATGTGGGTACAGTGAAACCTTTGAGTGCTGCTACCCACAGTCCCTCGGCTCCTTGGTGCTCGTCTGGCTGCTTTATAACCGACTGCTGCTGCTCCCAGAGCGTAGGAGCTGACGGCTCCCGAAAAGAGGCAGACCAGGCTGCACAGCCTGCAGGCAGTCTGAGCTGGCCGGGAGCTACGTCGTCTGCTGGCTATCGGGCAAGCCTGCGGTCAGCGGCAATCCACCAGCACCCCCACGTCCTTCTGGCAGGGCTGTGCTCAGTCTATTCTCTGCCCAGCCTGTGCATGTGCCAGTCAGCTCTGGAGTCCCCAAGGGGCTGCAAGGACTTAAAATCAAGGATTCAGGAGGGCTGCAGTTGTGCAGTGTGTGGGGTAGCCTCCTGTTTGTCTTGCCTCATCACTGCGTGCTGGAGCATTAAGCTGCTGCCTTTCTCTCTAGATTGATGGCACAGCCATGTGATGCTTCTTCAGGGTGCACTTGTGTTAATTGAGATAAATATTCTTCTGCAAGGTGCAGCTGGTGCACAAGGAGTTCTGGAAGATACATTATCTGATTTGAGGAGGTCGATTTCTGATGATTCATTTTCATGTTACGCAGTACTGAGGATGAGTTCGTGGGTTCTGTGTCAGTATCTATAATTTTGGCAACAACCTGGTGCTCCTTGTTTCAGCAAACTTGTTTTCTAACCCGTGTGTCTGTGCTGTACTCATGACTGCAGCTCTGTGGATTAAATTCTTTTAGTATTTTGAGCTTCTTGCATGGAGGAACAAGCTCAGATGGAGAGTTGTGCTTAGGGAAAGCTTCATCAAATATAACTGCTCCTCCCTCGAAAATGGAATAATTTATACACAACCTGATCCTTATTCAAATTAAGAGACATATCTGCAGAAGCGCCCTGTGCTCTTCCTCAGCTGGCAATATTTTAGCTCATAGCAAATAATTAAAGGACTTTCAGGGTTCCCTATCAGATGGTCACCTGTCTCCTGCCTTCTGGCCCCCAAATCCTCTTAAGTTTCCTGAAAAAAATGTGAATGTGGATCATATGCCTTTGAAAAGAGAAATTTGTTTCAGTCCTCATTCACCAATCCCTCCTTGTTTCTTCTTCTAACCAGTATTAAACCTTAACATTGTGCTTTCTTTCATGAATCAACTTTCAACTAAATCTGTTGAAAATCTGGGTCATGAGAATTACCATCATACGAAATTCAGAAATAATTGGGAGAAAAAATTCAGTCAGAATAGCAGGAGAAGCAAGCAGGTTTTTCGGTTTTTATTCTAGTCTGATTTAGCATATAAAATAAGTAAGGAAAACTCAATATTCCCAAATACTATGAAACACATTCGCTTATTCCTTGAAACTATGCTTAACTTCCCCTTGTTTTTCCTTCCTCCATGAGAAACAGAAACCTCAAAAAAACCATAGACAAAGCCTGTACTTCAACTGATGAGCAGCCGAAGATAGAAAAACTCTTTCCCGACAATGTTGGAGTCTGTGTAAACACTGGTTTATCAAAGGTTAAGTGTCTTCCCATATGTGAAGTCAGCCGTGCAGTGGTGTGTGGGATGAGTAAGAGCCCACCTGAACATTTTCATGACTGTAATTGAGAAGCTGTTTCCCCATTTGAGTGTATCATTTTAAATTATGCAAAGTTGCCACTTACTTTTTAGTAGTACATAAGCAAGGGAAATTCAGCAGATGGTGTCACACCAAGCAGGACCATCTTATTTGAAACTACTTTAGCAAAAATTGCATTTGGTAGATGCAGACACATTTTTGGGGCATGGCTGTTTTTAGTTGTTACTGCTTTCTTAAGGTTTCTTTGTAGATTGAATTACTAAAGATTCACACAACTTCCACTGTAATGTAACCATGCTGCTGCAGTGCAAGTTTTCTTGTTCAAAGTGTGTATATAGCCCATTCAAAAGACAGAGGGATCTAGGGGATCATGTAAGAGTTTTATTTCAATGAAATAAAACTTTCAATCAGAAAATTCATTTCGCTGTGTTTCATAATGTTAAATTTTGCATAATGAGTGTTCAACGTAAGAGTTATTCAGTTGATGTCTTCGCCTTTCAGGTGTCCTTGACCTGGATCTGACTTGGACAGCAGCTGGTACAGAGCTGTGCTTTACACTTGTGACCAAAAAACTGCTAATAAAGCAGTTTTGTTTTAACTATTGTTGAATACTGTTCACATGGCAATAAGTCCTTCTATGATTCTTAATTTGCCCTACACTGAATTACTGGGGGTGACAGAGATGTTGGGAGAGGACACAACCTGAACTAACTGAAGATGTTGAGGGAGGTGATTCTGTTCCTCTGCTCCACTCTGATGAGATGTCACCTGGAGCATTGTGTCCAGATCTGGAGTCTCAGAACAGGAAGGACCTCTTGGAACCAGTCCAGAGGAGGCCACCAAGATAATTAGAGGGATGAAGCACCTCTTCTGCAAGGAAGGGCTGAGAGATTTGTGTTGGTTCAGTGTGGAAAGGGAAAAGCTTTGGGGTGACCCAGTTTTGGCTTTCCCGTACCTGGAGAGAGCCTGTAAGAAAGATGGAGAGAGAATTTTTCAAGGGTGTGGAGTACCAGAACAAGGGGGAATGTCTCGAAGCTGAAGGAAAGTAGATTTAGACTAGATATTATGAAGAAATTCCTTCCTGTGAGCGTGGTGAGGCACTGGCACAGTAATCCCAGAGAATCTGTGTCTGCCTCATCCCAGGAAATGTTCAAGGCCAGGTTGGATGGGGTTCTGAGCAAGCTGATCTAATGGAACATGTCCCTGCCCATGTCAGGGTGCTGGATCTAGCTGATCTTTCCTTTCCAACCCAAGCCATTCTATGATATTACATGCCATATCACATAAAATCATAGAATATCCTGAATTAAAACAAACCCAAAATGATCATTGAAGTCCAGCTCCTGACATGCATGTCAGCAAAAAGGGAGAGAAATGGATTTAGGGAAGCTAGCCATCTATTGTTCAGGAATTAACTGAGAATTGGTCTGCTTGTGGGAGATTGTGAGTAATTATCTTTGAATCTCACATCCTTTTGGAATACAGAGTTGGCTTGATAGTGTGAATTGCACCTTGTTCAAAACCTGTATTTTGCCTTCATTTGAGGCCTATTTGTTTAGCCAGTGCTGAGTTTGCTTTTGAGGTAGATTTTTAATGGTATCGTCATTAATGTCATCAAGTACTGTGCTCCATGGCACCATTCCAAAGAGAAAGAGAAGAACATGATGGAAAGTGAATGACTGGGATCTACTGGATCAGGAAATACCTAGTGAACGGCGGAAAGCAAAGGACAAGAATTTAAAACTTTTAAGTCTTCTTATATATTAAATGAAAGAAAAGAACTTAAAATTACCACCATCCATCCGTGCAGTCAGAGGAGAGAAAGATATCTTCTCTTAACTACAAATGAGTCTGTTGTTTCCCAGATTCCTACAAAGGAGTAATAAATAGCACTGATTAACGCTCTGAATTCTTGAAATTATTGCTCAAATGGGTATCATGAGAGTGAACAGAGTGGTTCTTTAATCTTCTGAGTAACTTTGAGGGACACAATGCTAGTGAACGAATCCCTCACCATGTCCATCTGTCATATATTCAGGAACAGCTGAAGCTCAATAACAATCAGGATTTAAATTCAAATGATATTGTTCAGTGTCCTTAGTCCACTGACATTCAAGCAGACTGATAGTAAACAAGATCTGCTATCACTCAATTAATGAATAACCTGCCTTGGTTTTTTCCCTGAAACTGCAGTCATGCCCAACTCAGAAATATAAATGTGTGTGTTCCCTAAAGTTGTGTACAGCAGGAAGTCCCTTCATCAGGATATTCTCTCATTTTGGGTACAACTGCTAGCCCACTACCAACCAAGGTCCATAAAAGACAAGGCTACAGCTCTGCTTAGGGAAGAACAGGAAATCTTCCTTGGCACTGAAACAGCATGGGTATTGGTAGAGCAGCCCTGTGCACAGTTTGACTTGTTTCAAGAACCAGTGTCCCAATCAATTCCCAACTGACACTCAGGGTTTAGTACAGCATAGAGATTATTTCCAATAAACACTTTGGATGAACGTTCATGATTGTTGAGGGTAATAGTGTTTAATAGGTGTTAACAACAAGAGGGACATGGATTGTTCCATGAAAATTGGCATTGCTGCCAGATAAGAGTATGAACCAAGAGTAATTTGAAAAAGATCTTTAAAGTCATCCCAGAAAAAGTCATTCCTGTTTCCAGAGGACATGGAAACAAGTTGTGACTGAAGCAAAATGCTGCAGGTTCTGTAGTGTATATAATGGCACCTATGCAGTCTGAATCAGAGGTTTTCTTGGCGCTCTCTGTAGTGACTTCAACAACTTCTCTTGAGTGATTTGAGTTCAGATAAGTAAAATCCTTATCACATCATATTTTCTGTGGATTTGTTTTTGAAGTTTGGATTTTTAGTATTACAGTTCTGTTGTTTTTTAGATTTTTTTTAATAAACATGCAAGAAAAAGAGTTTCTGACATTATCCACTTTATTCTGCTGAAGCTGACCCTGATTTCACTAATAACACAGTTGAAACATAGCTCTGAACACTTATGAACTTTTAATTTTGGATACTTTAGTGGCACCTTGTTTTAAACAATCTCATTTGTTGATTAGTTTTCTCTGCTGTTTTTGTGGTCTAAAAAGGTAATGTTGAATCAAATCAGTCTTGTAAAGGAAGAGATAAACAAGGTGACACTTTTTCTGTCAATGCGAATGGATACAAACTGCAGGTTCCCCTATCTTTACTACTTTTTATATCTAAGTGATGGTCTACAGTATTTTGTGTATTTATATTTTAGCACCTATTTTGTTGCACAAAATTTCATGGAAACTAAAGGTGTTTCAGCAAAGGAGGAAAAAAAACCCCAAAGCATAATACTATATTTGATCAACATTTAATGTGCATTTTTCTATTCTGTTAAATAAATGGTAGTGGTTCTCTTTAGATGAGGGAATAATTGCATATTTATTTTAGTTGAATTTGTGTTAGCATAGAAGGAAAAGTAACCACATATTTGATCAAGGTTATGGCCGTAGTTAATGTGAAAGCAGGTTTCTTTATCTAAAGTAATCTAAATTGGAGCAAGGTTGTAAGGCAAATAACAAAGGTTCCTGACAAAGCTGTGATATATTTAATTTCTTTTCTCATTAAAGAATGATAGTGTCCTTAGCAGACAATCACTTTTTGAGTATCTCAGGAGATCAGATTAATATGGAGCTAGTAGTAAAGTGCTTAAATGGACTCAATCAAAACCAAGTGAAATCCATCCTAGGATTATTAGAAAGATAGAAGAAGAAATTACAAAACTCTATTAATGTCGATATCTGTCTTGTTATATGCTATGGCAAAAAAAAAAAGGAGGGGAAGGAGAGTTAAAGTGAACTTTCCTTTCTCCTTGTAAACTTCTCACCAGTTTCCTAGAAGTCCTTGGAATTATGACTTTTGCTTTTTCATTTACTTATGAACATAATCCCTGGGCAACCCTAAACCTTCCATTTATTCTGACTAAAATATATGCAAATCACATATTTGCAAACCCTCTTTGTGCAGAAGGTTTTCACCTTGGTAAACTGCACTAATGAAGATGAGTGCCATCAGGACATAAGTAGGATGTAAATGGTATCTAGGACTTGCAGCAGCTTCTGACCATATGTAAATTTTGCCTTGATGTTTGCAAAGCAGTGTAAGTTGTGTTGGGGGGAAGTGTGCCAGGGACAGTTATATTTAACACTTCAGTTAACAGGTAGGATCTTGTGTTCACAGGAGGCAGAAGTCTGCTATGACAAGAAGACCACATATTCTTGTATTTACTTTGCAAAGCAAATTTGTGCATTTTATAGCATCATTATCAACTACCTTACTGATGATTATATTAGAAGAAACATAAATACTCACAGTTTTATGGTTATAACTGCAGCAGGGAACTACTGGTTTCCAGAAAATTTACTTTACATGTGAGTTCTGCTGCTTTTTAATGAACTTAAGGGCATTTTCCTTCCATCCCAAATTGGTTTTGTGTCTCTTTTCGTCCTTGGTTCTAGTATAAACCAGGGACAATACTGCTGTAGTATAAAACCATAATAAAATCCATAAAAAGACTTGAAAGCAATTCCAGAATGAAAGACCAGGACAAGAAAGTTCTCATCAACCATCTACTTGTGAGCTGAGAGGGAGACCGTAGCTTTGCTACATGATGCCATCCTCCCATTTCACAAACCTATAAACCATTCCACTAAACAAATTCCATTTGTTCTCCTCAGTACCCTTTAATTACCCAGTACTTTCCCATTAACTTAATTATTTAAGTGCTTCTCAGTCCCATGCTGTTGCATGTACAGATGCTATGTGTATAATACATTAAACCTGCATAATTGACTTACATTTAAGTGTCACCAGTTGTGTAATGTTCTGCGTTTGGTTTGTATTCATGACACCGTGAAGAAATGAAATGCTTTGTGTTAGTAAACAGACCTCACTTTCATTGCTGTTCAGAGCTGGAGCAATTTGGGAAAATACCCCACTACTGCTATTAAAAAACATGGAACTGTGGAAACAGCAGCAGTGATAACCACTTGATCATCTGCATCAGTGTTATCTGAAACTGTAAATGTTTTTCTGTTAAAACCATGGGAAAACAGCAAGGACATAATTTGAGACTGACACTTCCCTGTATTTATGAGTGTAGCTACTTATTGAGCCAGGAAGCCACAGCTCTAAGGAAGCTCAACAGAATTGAAACATTAGTGGCTGCTTATTTCTTAATTACTTGAGGTCCTGAGTGGCCTGCTGAAAAATAAACCAACCAGAAACTCTTTAAAGGCAAAAAAACCCCATCCAGCACCCTCTCAATCACTTTCCTGAGATTTGTCATTACTTTCCCTTTATCTTACCCAAGTGTTGGTATTAGGTGCAAAGTCTCTGGATAAAGCCGGAATCAGTTTTAAGGCTTTATGGCAGCTGAGATCTCAGGTATCAAACACTGTTTGCAAACACCTTCACAACATTTCTCAATGAAATAAATGCAGTGAGTTTGTCACCTTAACGTTTGAAGTTATCAGTCAAGTATGTCTGGCAAAGCCAAGAGGAGTCAGGGACAATGTCCATCTGAGACAGGTCATCTCTGTGCATTTCCCTTTGGCAAATTCGCCATAAAGGCACATAGATCAGTAAGGGCTGAATGACTCGGGCACAGCAGTGATCTTCCTCTCCCACAGCAAAATCAGTCACCAGGAGCCTGTCACAGTGAGATATTTTATTGTCATGGGGGAGCATGGTGCAGCCTAACACAGCAGGAACTGAACAAAACCACTGCTATCTTCGCAAGGAAAAAGAACCCCAATCAAAATACGGTGTTTATTGCATTTTTTTGATTCCACTCTCAAATAGAATCCTGAGATTAGCTACGCAAAGCTTGTGCAAGAAAAGTATGCTTAGTAAATGGAATAGAAAATTTTATGTCTAATGGAAACACACACATGAAAATTTGCGTTCGAGTTTGGTTAAACATTAGGGAATAGCTTTGTCTGATCAAATAAATGAAATAATAGTTAAAAAACCCCATATCCTGTTGCATTTAATGCCAATAAAAATAAACACCACCCAAACTTAGAAAAATAACCAGTCTTGGAAGATTTTAAAATTGCAAATTAAAGTTGAAAATCAAAAGTTACTTTTTGTGTATTTCTCTCCTGTATTTCTCCAGGAATAAACACAAGGGAAGGAGCATGAGTGTTGGCCTTTCATTTTTGGGTATGGCTGGTGAGCAATTACAGCCTCGACTGTTGTTATTAAGAGTCTGAGTGGCCCATCTCACTTATCTTCATCCACCTGGGTCTGCGTATGTATTTGTAAATAAAACAGCACCAGGGTGTAGGCTCAGGCTCTGGACTGTGTTTATTCTGAAATAATATCGTGTCCCAGGTACTATGTTCCTAAACACTGCTCAGTTGGTTCAGAATCTTATCAGGAACCAGAAACAAGACCCAAAAGGTGAGTAATGCACCAGGTTTGTCTCTTGACAAGTTACACAGCATCTAACATTGGCCCATCAGGATGTGCACTCTCAAACACCACCATCTGCTATGCCCACGGGGCTGTAACACACACTGTCAGCTTTGTGGTGTGAAAACACCACTGTGAGGGGTTGCACTACAGCTATCACATTATTTATGATAC
>VZTJ01003069.1:0-44557 GCA_013397795.1 Orthonyx spaldingii
GCGCTGCTGGCCGCCGCCCTGCTGGCCGCGCACGCCTTCCCCCAGACCAACATCAAGATCAGCCAAGGTGAGTGAGCGCTCGGCGGGGGCCGCGGAGATTGCTCGGCGGCGGTGGCGGCGGGGCAGGAGCGTGTGAGCCTCCCGCAGGGCCGGCAGCTGCCTTCCCCCACTCCGGCTGCTCCAGAAATCCCGGACTTGCTTCGAAACCAACTTTGTTCTTCACGCGGGGACGTGCCAAGGGCAAGCCCGGTCCTTCCCTTGGGGATGCCGAAGGTCTCTGGGCTGGCGTTGTTTCTGGGTGTCAGGTCGGCTCTCTGGCCTTTGCCACACGCGCTGCCGGAATCGCTGCCCGAGGCACTCACACGGAGGGAGGGCGCAGGGTTGTGACCAGGCAGCCCAGCAGGACGGGCCGAGGGCCATCAGGGCTCCTCGTTTATTCACACTTACTGCATGTAAAACAAATACGGGATTCTCTCTCCCTTACTCCCCTTCTTTGCTCCGAGCTGCTGCTGCTGACTGCTCTGTGTCACTTAAGTTTCTTCCAAACTTTTCCACGGCGTTGGTGCAAGTGAGAGTTGCTGCTCCAATCTTGTTTGAACCCTGCCAGGTTTATTGGGACTGTCAGTGGGAAGGGACTCCTTCAGTGCTGTTCGGTGAGATCGTGAGAAAAGGGATCGATACAAGCCTGGCTTTCCTGCCAGATGCCTAATCTGTGGGAGCTTTGCCAAAACTAATTAAGGAGGAAAAAAACTCTGCGAGATAACTCCTATCTGCCAGTGCCAGCTGCAGGAGCGCTGCTGCCAATATTGGCTGTAGCCTCACAGCTCCAAACATACCTGGCAGAGGATTTGAAGCTGTAAAACCAGCTTGGTTTCATTAAAGAATTTTTAAAAAGCAAAGCCCTCGGTGTGAGAGGATGTCCCTTCCAATGTGCTTCAGCTGATGTTTAATATTTTACTTGGAAACTTGTGTCTTAAAAACACTTCAGGGTGTGTAAAATATTGCCCAGTTATGAGTTTTGTGTCCATCAGTGGACATGCCATCCCCTGCAGCTCCACACAACCCCCAGATACACAGAGACCAAAGTCCCTCCCCTGATCACTTCTTCGAGGGGGATGCCCAGTGTGAGACTCATCTGTTAATGAAAGACAAATATTGCAAGTACCATGAAGGTGGCATTGTTTGTCCATGGTGACTGTTATGTCAGGGCTTAAGGACTTGCTTCTACAGCCCTGGGTGAGTTGAGGCATCCCAACATCACACAACAGCCCTGTCTTAGCCCCTGCCACATGCTCCTGCCCACCAGCCCTCTCCTTAAATGCTTGTCCTGTGGGTTTACTCGATAAAGAGGATGGGGTGGGACGGACATCTGGCTCAGCTGGCACTCCCAGCTTCAGTGTCTGCTGAAGTCATCCTGGGGGTGGGTTCTGGGGGTCCCCTGTCCCAGCCCTGTTGTCTCACCCATCCCCTCTGACTCCCCACAGCTCCAGCAGTGCTGACCCCAGGTGAAGCCCTGCTGCTGGCCCTGCCTGTGGCCTGAGCTGGTGAGAGGTGACATGGTGAGCAGCAGGATACTGGTCCTGAGCCCCGGCTCTGCCAGCTGGGACCGCTGCCATCCCTCACTCACCACCCCAGCCTCAGGTCCTGGTGGAGGGGCTCTGCCCTGGGCAGGACTCAGAGTTCCACATGACAGGGATCTCCTCAGCTCTTCTCTGCTGACATTAATTTCAGACGAGGCTCTTGGGTGTTGATGGACACTCTCCAAACCCAGCTGCTTGCCAAGAGCTGGAGAGGTTCACTTGCATTTGCAGGTCAGATGGCAGCAATAGCTTATGGATGTGCCAAGGCGGGATGTCTCCCAGCACCTCTGAGTTTTTAGGAAAGCTGTCAGCTGTTGATGAAATGGAGCTCTTCGCTGCTCTGCAACAAGAAGAGCATCTTCTGCCAGCACTGGCCTGAGCTGGTTTCCTGTCCAAAACCCTTTGATGGAGCTGCAGCCCCTCAGGAGTCTTCCTTGCCTGGGCATCTCTTGTCAACTTTGTCCTAGCCCCAGATTTCACATCTCAAATCTGCAGATCCCTGAAAGTGAGGCAGCATTGCTCCTTGGGATGAAGTTTTCAGGAGCAAACCTGCTCTTCACCAGCTGAGTCCATGGGAGCCATGCAGCTGAAGGAAGGTTTTTTTTCCAGTAGCATCCTGAAATGCAAAGAAACCCTTGTGAAACTGGCTAGGATTCTCTCAGTTAATTATTTCTAGTTGGAAATAGGCCAACTGGGGAAGTGAAACTTTTTTGGCAGAGCAGTGCCAGCTTCTGTAAGATTTTGGTTAAGTGATTTTCCTGGTGCTTCTATAGTGGGGCTCAGCTAGTAAGTAAATAAAAAGGCTCCAATTTGGCACTGACACAAATGCAGAGAGCACAAAACTTTATTTCTGACCCCAAATATTTGTTTTCCAGCTTTTCTGAGTTACTAACAGCTGCTTGATCTGAATCTTATCTTCAGCCGGGCTTGGGTATCCGTTTTGCTGGTGCTGCATTAAGACATGGTCCTGCCCTTAAAACTGCTGCACTGTAAATAAGAAAGGCAGAGAGGATTCTTGCCATCATTTTTCACCAGGAATTTGGAGACAAATGGATGGACTGACTTGGGGTCAGCAGGGACCCCCATCCTGCAGGCACGGGCTGTGCTGCTCCTGCTGGGTGTGAAGGAGCTGGTGCTGCTGGGGTGATGTTTGCTGGTGTGCTTAAAAGTGAGGATCGGGTCTGAAAAGCCCCCAAATGCTTCCCCTGCCCCTTTCTAGATCAAAATACCACACACAGCTGCTCGCTTGGGTTGTGAGGCTTTCCTGTAGAGCCATGGGTAAGTTCCTATACTCACAACCCTACATCAGATTTCTTGTGGTCTTTTTGCTACAAATATTCCAAATAAAGCAGCTCCTCTAATTGTTCCTGCCTGAAAAACTGGGACCAGTAGTTCTTCTCCAAACAGACAGCCAAAGCCTCTGATCCTGACCTAACAGAAAAGATGCTAATTAAAAGCTGACCTCCCATATTTTCCTTTTTGGTATATTTAACCTTAAATTCCTTCAGGCGCCTCTGGTTCACTGAAGCTCGTCAAATTAATGCTACCTAATGGGAACCAGTATGGAATAACAAAGAAGGACTGTCTCAATTTCTGACTCGGTTTCAGCTGCTCTGAACAAACACGGGGGTGATTTTCCCTGGCACTTGGGGTGCTGGTGGGCCCAGCTTTGAGCCAGGACACTGGGACACCCACTGCAATTAGCACTCAGGAGTGAAGGCTCCATTTGCTGGGGATGCTGCTGGCTTAAACCCTGTGAATTTTGCCACCACACTGCCAGAGGTGAGGATTTTGTCAAGGCACTATAATAAAACCCCTGTTGCTGGGGCAGCTGGTGGTGCCTGTCTGGCACAGACCTCTAGGCTGTCCTCGGCAGGAAGGAACAGCAGCCTGCAGTCTCTGCAAGCCAGGCCCACATCCCAGCCCTGTTCTTAACGGGGGTACATGTCAGACCTGTGACCTGGTGCTAAAGCTGAAGCCTCATGCTGTGGGTTTGACCCTCTTCCCTTGTTTGGCTTTGGGTTTGGTGGAGACAGGGAACCCTGGCCAGCACCATGAGGGGAGGAGGGTCACATCAGCCCTCGGAGTTCCTGGTCCTGCTCTATTGCTGCAGTAAAATAATTTGCATCTCCTGGGGCTGTGCTAAGGCTTTTCCCAGTGCACGTATGGCCGTGTGTGAGTCAGAGAGCTGAACTCTGCATCACCACTGAGCTGGCTGCATCCTACCTGCTCTCCCCAACAGCTGTTTTGCTCTTCCAGCCCAGCAGGCCTTATCTTTTTTCCCCATAGCCCATAATCAGTGCTGATGAGGATGGGACAGCCCCTTGAGGCCCTTAAGGGTTTGTTGCTGTAGGGTGCAGAGCTGCCCCCAGTCCAGCTCCTCTGGAGCGATGGCTGGGGGTCCCAAGGCAGGTTGATGGGGTGACAGCCCCACAGGGCTTGGCAATTGACTTGGCCTTGCTCAGGAGGAAAAAAAGACTCTTTGCATTTGTGGTTCGTCACCTGGGAGGGGGGTGTGACAGCAGGGACCCGTGGTCTGGCTGGCGGCTGTTTGTAGAACACTCAGAGATCCCCACGTGGAAAGAGCTGATGAAAGATGAAATTATCACCCAGAGCTGCCAGCACTGGCACAGGGAAGGATTTGGCTCTATGAATGCTCACACAGCTGCTCTGGGTTCACCTTGCCTCTCTTTTTCTTCTCACTGTTGCTTCCCCTGCCACAGCTACATCCCTCGCTGCTGCTGGCAGCGTTTTGCTCTCCCACCCTTGGGGAAAGCCATTCCGCCGGCCTCTCAGCACCGCAGGCACCACCCTGACCTCTCCGGGCTTGAGCCTGTTACCTGCTTGGATAGTCTGATGGCATCTGACGTCTGCAGGCACCCCCTGCACACCCACCCTGCCCGCTGCCCCACTCGCTCCAGCAGCAGCACTGACCCCGGACCACGACTCCGTGGGGATGTGGGGACCGGCTCAGGGGGAGCTGGCGATTCCCCCACGTTCACAAACCAGCAGCTAAGAGAGTTAAGTCCATGTGCCCCAAGATGTGAGGGTCCTGAGTGCTGCATGCTCCCCACACGCGGGGGAGCAGGGCAGGAGGGGGTTGGAGTGTTAATGCCGTGTTCAGACAGCGGCAACTACAAAGGCTCCAGAAGCACATCCTGCCCCCACAACGGCCTCTTTTGGGGCAACCTCCCCGCTGTGCTGAAAAGCGACAGGGGAGGGGGAGCGGCTCCGCGGCCCCGGCTGTTATCAGTGGGTGGGAGGCAGATAGGCTGGCACCGCTGCCGGCGGCACTCCGGCTATTCCCGGGGCTGGGGTCGCACCCAGGGACAGCGTTCCTGGCAGGGAGGAGGGGCAGGCTGTCCTTGCAGGAGGGCAGAACTCGGCAGTAACCCTGCAGCCCTGGCTGTCAGCTCCCGTCCCAGCACAGGGGCTCCAGTGGTGCCTGATAGAGGCGAGGGGAACCCTTATCTCGGTTTTCCCAGCAGCCAATGTCGGTGCCTTTATTTTAAGCATCCTCTACCTAAAATGATGTCAAGCTGGCTTGGAATGTCCCTCCTGATTTAGACAGATGCTAAAACTGAGAAACCCACAACTTGTTCAAAACGTGTTTTTACTTTTGCAAACTTTTGCATGGCCCCTGCATCAGTTAGGTTTTCCCTGCACGTGTTTGGTGGTTATTTGCCTGGGCGAGGTGGGGGAGCAGGGCTGGGCACTGCTGCCTCCACCACCTGCTCAGCTGCCTGGCCGAGCTGTCTCACCACAGCTGCTGGGTGTCCTCTGCTCTGCCCCAGCCATGCCCGAGCCTGTCCACGCCTACTCCTGCCCACTCTTCTGGACGGAGTACGAAGGCCACTGCTACCGCTACTTCCCCATCAACAAAACCTGGGCTGAAGCCGACCTCTATTGCGCCGAGTTCTCCATTGGCATCAGATCAGCCAAGCTGGCCTCCATCCACAGGTGAGGCGTACAAAAACGTGTCATCCCACGCGGACACAGCCTGGGGAGGAAGGAAACTGGGGACAAAGTCCCATTCCCACAGCACAACCTCTGTGTCAGCTGCAGGCTCGTGTTCCAGCCTGCACATCCCTCTGCAGCAGCGCCCAGCCAGCTCTGGTGCACTGATCAAACAAAGGCAATATAGAAAATAAATGCCTTTTCCTGGACTGACAGGAAAACTGGCATAGTATTCCCTAAATTTCCCCAAACTGTGTTTTTTTACTCTTGGAAAAGGGATAGAAATGCAACCTGATTACACAGGCTTTTTTCCCTATTCCCTCTCCCCCAGCTCTCGCCAACACTATGCTCCTCTTGCACAGAGCCAGGCAAGCAATCAGCAGCAGTGAGAGGAGGGGGACCCATTTGGCCACAGGTCCTGTGGCAGGCTGAGTGCTTAGGGACACCCTGACCATTTGCTGACATGTCCTCCTGATGGCCCCGTGTTGCTCTGTTTTGCCAGCTGGGAAGAAAACGTCTTTGTGTACGACCTGGTGAACAGCCGCGTGCCCGGCATCCCCACCGACATCTGGACGGGACTCAACGACCTGCGGCAGGTGGGAGCTCCCTGGAATCATGTAGGAAAAGGCTTTGAAAAATTCACCTCTCTATGTTTTCCTCCTGGAAAGCCACTTGGCTTTCTTCTTTGCCCCTTTCACCCCCATTAATCAGGAGGTGGCATCGAGTCTGTGGTGCAGCACACAGAGAAACTCGTCATTTCATCCCTTGCAGTCTGCTTTCCAAAGAGAAGTGTCACTAGAATTAACAGAGTAATCATCAATAATTACTCGTATCACATTTTATTCCTGGATTAATAGAAAGATTATTGTACTGCTGGTCCAAGAAGAGCAAATAAGCTGAAAAGGTCTTCAGTGTCAAAAATCACCAAGTTCCATTGCTCTCTTGTGATACTCTGTGACTTTTGAAAGCTGACATGTTGGAAATATATAGTCTAATATGTTAGAAAGAAAAATGGAGACCATCAGGAGAACAGTCTCATGTCAGCAAATTTTTTGTAGGAATGGAAAATAAGGAGGAAAAGGAACACAGAACTGGGTGGGGGTGTTAAAAAATGTATAGATTTAATTTCTGGGCTTCCCCTGGTGAGAACACTGCAAAATCTGGGGCTGTTCTTGGCAAATTTCCAGTTGTAAAACCCAAACGAGCTGTTTGGCCTTTGCTGAGTGGTGTCTGCCCGTGTCCCTGGGCTGTGTGGACTGGGGATGGGAATGGGTTCTGCTGAGTGGTGACAGTCCCTCCCTGTGTCCCTGGGCCGTGTTTCGCTGGGGATAGGGGTGGGGACTGCCTGGGATTGGGCCTCCCACCCTCTGCAGCTCTGTGATGAGGCCTTTCTGCACCACCTCACGCCAGGAGGGTCACTTTGAGTGGACAGACGGCTCCTCCTACGACTACCAGTACTGGGATGGCAGCCAGCCTGACGATGGGATCCACTCCATCCCCGAGGAGGAGGACTGCGTGCAGATCTGGTACAGGCACAGCAGTGGTGAGTGCCCAGGGCACCTTCAGTCTTATTTGCATGTCAATAAATTCAATCCACCATCGCTCCTGCTTTTCTGAAGAGGTTGCTGGCAGGCAGAGGATTTGCATTTGAATTTTTTAGTATTATTTTCTTTTTTTCTTTGCAGTGAAAAGGTGTGTTTTCCCTTTCACCATGTACATCCATGCACATATATTCATTTTCCCTCTGCTCCCAGCCCATCTCCTATAGTAGCAACAGGACAGGAGCATCAGCTGCCTTGAAGAATTACCAAATTTAGTCAAAGGTCGAATTTTCGCATTTCCCCTCCCACACGGGAAACCAATGGGAACACTCATTAGTTTGCCAGCTTTTCTCTCCCACGCTTGGCCCAGGGCACCTTGCTGAAGTGGGCAAGACCCTTCCTGTGCAAAAATCCCACTTCACACCCCCACTGCTGCTGAGACCAGCCAGGTGTGTCCAGGTCCCTTAGATGTGCCTAAATGTCCTGTCCATGGGCAGCCTGCTGATATTTTGGGGGTACAGGACTGTGTTTGCAGCTGCCCCTCCACTACCAAGCCCAAGCTGGGGCCTGGCCTCCCCTCCTGCATCCCCCAGATGGGGAGGGGGTGCTGGGAGGAAGCATGACTGTGAGTGACAAATGGGAGCACATCCAGGGAAAGCCTCGCACAAGGGCTGGAGGTCCTGGTCCCAAGGGCAGTGCATGGTTACCTCCTTTTGCCTCCTTTCAGCTAATGCCTGGGTTTTTTTGGGGGGTAGCCCTGCGCTCCTGGAACGACAACGCCTGTGGCCGAGCCTTCCCCTTCGTCTGCAAGATCCCCTCGCTGGCCCTGGACTGAGGCTGCTGGTGCTGCCCACATCCCCCTTCGTTTTGGGTCACCTCTCCAGCTGTGCCGGGGAAGAGCAGTCAGGACGTGGCGTGGGCTGGGAGAGCCATGGAGCTGCTTGGATCCCCAGCCAGTCCCTGGCTGCCAAATTCCTCCTGGGTGTATGGGGGGATGAACCTGGCACTCAGCAGCGACAGGAGCCACATTCAACAGCACAGGAGCCCCCGAGCCCAAGTCCGGGGCTGGATTTCAGATCAGCTCTCACAGCGTGTTAGAGGAAGCCCATGATTTTACCAATACACCAAACTGTTAGCACCCAAAAATAGCCGTGTGTAGGAAATGCTTTTGCCTGTTGATCTGCAAAGAGCGGAGGAAAAGTGTTGTTTTCTGTTAAGTTATGCAAAATGCCTCTTGTCCATGTTATTTTTCTCTCTGCTAAAATAAACGGCAAACAGCAGGTGGAGGCTCCGCGCTCTTTCTCACACTGGAGTGGCAGCGGCTCCCTGGGGGCTGTGGGGTTTGTGTGAAAGAAGCTGGCTTTTCCCCAATCTGCTCTGTGTTCCAGAGGTGTGTTGAGGGGAAGCGGCTGCCTGGGAAAGTTTATTTTACTGACCCTGGCTGTTGTTTGGGGTGTGTGGGGCAGCCTGTGTGCTCAGCCTGCCCTCTGCCTGGCCCCAGCACACACAGAGGCACCACGGAGGGGGTGTGGGGCCAGTCCGTGCCCCACAGCTCGGCAGCATCCCCGAGCGGGGCTTGGCCCTGGCTGCTCCCAGGCACTGAATCAGTTGGGGGGCAGGTGAGGGGCTGCCACTCACCAGCTGGGGGCCAGCCCACCCTCACAGCCCTGTCCCGGGTGGGGAGAGCTTGCAGGGTGTGCTGGAGCCCTGTTTCCTGGTGAGATGATGACATCAGTCCTTGCTGATGTCCTCTGCTGCACTGGCAGCACAGAAGTGCTTCTGTCTCCCAGGCAAATAATTTTTGGGGAGATGTGTGTGGCTGTGGCAGCTGCTGTGTGCCTTGTTTGAACTGCTCAGTGTGAAGATGGGACACTCCCCCGTGGACCAGGGTGAATTTGCAGGGTTTGGGTGCAGGTGGGGCTGTGCTGTGCCAGGGCCCAAGGGAAGGGCAGTGTTCTTGAGGGAAAAACACTCTTCTCCTTCAGGGGACACAGCTCCCAGGGCACTGCTGGACCCAGTCAGAGGCAATAATTCCAGTGCTCCCAGAGCCCCGGGGTGTGACCTCTGATCCCTCTCAGCCCTGTAGCATCCCTTGCAAGCAGTGCTGTGCAGAGGGGCCCCTTGCCCTCTCCTGGGAGCCGTGAGTCCCTTTTGTCCCTTTTGCTCTGGCAAAGCCCCAGGGTCTGCCCCATCTCAGCTGCTGCCTGCAAAGGTGAGTAAAGCATTGTCATAAAATTGTCTGGTCCCCGTTGATGTCACCATCTTAGAAACGTAACGTTCCAAAACAGACTTTGCAGAGTGATCACACTGACTGCAGTTGAGGTCAGTGGCTGAGGCTCTGCTGGAAGCTTGGAACTGCTTCCTCAGATGGCAGTGGAGCTTTCAGCTGTGTTTCCACGTGGAGAGAAACTGGAAAATTTGGTGGGGTATAATGATATAATAATGGTATTGTAAGTGGAATGTGTGTGCTGGAGCAAGTTTCTAAAATAAGAAAGTGCTGTCTTCCCTGATTATGTATTTTAATATACAAAAATATTTATATAAATGGATAATACATATAAATGAAACTATATTCTTTTTATTGGATTTTTAAAGTTTATATACCACTATTCATATATTTATACAGAAAGTTAGCCATTTGTGTAGTTTTCCGTTCTGGATTTCAGCATTGGATGTATTTTCTAAAGGCTTCTGTTTCACCTGAAAATAATAATTTATGGATGGATGATAAGGGTATGTAAAGAAACCAGCTGTTTAAAAAAAAAAGCTCTTGGACCCAACAAGCTGGAAAAAGTTGCTGTGGTCTGTGGCAGAAAAGGTTTTGAGGAACCAAGCGTGGTGCAGGACGTGTGTGATGCGCTCCTGGTGCCCTGAGGCGTGGCCCCTGTCTGTGATGGAGCTCGGTGACACCACAGGGAGTGGGGACAGCACAGCCCAGTGTCCCCTCGGGCTGCCCGTGTCCCCCAGGGCTGGCCGTGGCCGAGCCCGTCCCCAAGGGCAGGGTTGGTGTGGATGGGCCACCCCACTGCGAGATGCTGCTGCACGGTGCCAGGTTCAGCTCCAGGCTGCCTCCCCCCAGTTTCTTTTCCCTGTTCCTCCGAGTCTCCTGTTCAGAGGAGCTGGGATTCATCACGGCTGGGGATTGGTATGCCTGGAGCCAAACAACTGTCTTTCTTCCCTGCAAGTGGTGTGAGATGTTTCAAAAGAAAGGTTAAAACCTTCCCTTGGGAAAGCGTTTGAAGACCTGGGCCCTACTGTGGTTAAAAATATTGCTAATGGGGAGCCCAATGAAAGCTGTCACCTCCAATTAACATCTTCATTTCCAGGTAAAAAGAACTAAACATGCATGACCTGAAAGTCAGGACCAAAGTTAATAGGGGCTTTGTTTCCCAACCCCGCTGTCTTTCTGCTTTGGCTCCAGGGTCTTTACTTAAAAATCAGCCCTCTGTCCTTGCCAGTGTCTTCTGTTTCACAGTAATCAAATAAAATTCAGAAAACAACAGGAGTTTTCACCTCCTTAATGAACTTCTAGTGGATCTGGCTTGATGAAAGATGGGCCACGCCCTTGCTCTCGGAGTGGACGGTTCCAGACTCTGCATGGCCTGGAGCAGCTCCAGCTCTCCAGGATGAACTCCTTTATTTTTCTGTTCTCCTTGTCCCATAACCCCTCGCTCCCTTGTAATCTTGAATTTCTCCCTTGTGACTGGCTCTGTGGTGCAGGCAGTGGGAAACCTGGCACAGCAGGACTCTCCGGCACCTCTCCTGCACATCTCTTGCAAATGACGAATGCCTGAGGGTCTTTTTACGACACTGATTTTTTTAGGAGTTGAACACCTCCTTTTGCAATGCATGAAAGCTGGGGTAAGTGTGAACAGTGTCTGATGTAGCCTGGGAGTGAACCAAAGTATTCTTTACCCTCCTGTGCCCTGTTTCTGAGCTGTAGAGACAATATTGCCCCAGCCCTGGCCTGGCAGTGGGGAGAGATTGGCCTGCCTGCATCTCTGACCTTTTGATTCCTTTTATTGCTACTGTGATTATTTCCTGAGACATGCTGTTGGGTGTGGTATGGGAGATGGATGTCACAGCTTATGGGCACACTGGTGCTGCCCTGGCACAGCCTGGGAGGATTTTCCTCCCCGGTGATTATCTTGACTGCTCCGACGCCTGCCTGGGCTGAGCTGGGCTGTCCCTTCCTCTATTAATTCAGTTAAGATGGTTTTCTCCCATAAATGACTGGGAGAATAAGGGCTGCACAGCTGAATCATGATCTTTTTCTTCTGCATTTCCCTTGGATTTAATTGCCTGAGTAGTGGCTCAGCTCCTGCCCTGAGGCCAGGATTCCACAGAGTAGTTCCCTTTGACAGAGAACAAAAATATCTCAGGACCAAAAAACATGCTTCAAGCAACTCAAAGAGTGCATTACAGACTGGCTGCAACAGTGAGGCCCATCACTGAAAAACCCCAAGCCACAAACCCCTATGATAGATGACATTACCTGTCTGTGCAATGGGGTAGTTAGTGTTAAATCCCCTGGATTTAGCACATCCCAAATGTCCCACAGCAGGGAGAGATGGAGCAGTGGGGCACCGGGAAGGCGAGCAGGATCTGGCCCGGCTTTGCCATCCTGCCTCATGCCATCTGCTCCCTGCTGCTGCCGGGCAATGAGCGGCACGGTGGGGACAAACCTGCTGGGAAATGTGTCTCCTTCTGGGCAGCCAGAGGGCTCGGCTGCAGCAGCCATCAAGAGGCGTGAATCAAGCTGGGTTTATACACCCTGGAAGCTGCTGGTGTGTAATGGCACCTGAACTAATTGCAGAAGCTCAGTGAAACTTCCAGCAGCACCAGTTCCCCTCGGAGAGGCTCGTAGCTGCCGGGGGCTCCTCCAGGCTGGGGGACCCCGGGATGGGGCTGGCTCAGCACAGGAGCTGTCTCATGCCAGGGCCCATCTTGCTCTCGATTGTTCCCTTTTGACACCCCAAAAGTCTCCTCCTCTTCTGTGGCCAAGGATTTCCAGGCTTCCTGAGAAAACTGAGAAAACTGCCTTGGTGGGGAGCGCTGGCTGTGGGCCAGCATCCCTGCCCCTGTTTGGCACAGGGACCTAAAAAGGGTGGTTACATTTTCCATTAACCACTTCTGCTTTGCTGGGGCTCAGTGACTTGACTGGAAACTTTCATTCCTGGGTGCTAATTGCCACAGCTGCCACTGATCAGAGGTAAAGCACAGATCTGATGGGATCACAATTCCCACTGCAGCCCCTGCTCGGAAAGCCGGTCAGCCTTGAAGGACAGAGCCCAAGGTGAGGTGGGACAGAAAGGCTCCACAGCTGGCACCGTGCGTGTGAGAGCCTGGAGCTGCTCAGGGAGGACAGGGCTGCTCTGGGCTGGTGCTGGAAGAGCTGATGCTGCTGGGCAATCCTGGCTGCTGCCCCAGGCGGGGTCCCGGGCACCGCGCTCCTGCTGTGCTGGCAAAATGTAGCTGTGTTTGGGAATCTACCAAAAAGGTCTCGTCCAGCTCTCAGGGTTACCATGGCAACTAGATATTTGCTCATTTGTATTTCTTGAAAATTATGCTGGGCTGCTGATTGCCTCGTTTGTGAAGCTCTTTGTCAGGATGCCAACAAATCCCAGTTTGTCACGGGCTGTGAAGGAGCGAGTGGTGCTGTTATTGAGCAGATTTCTGAATGGGAACTCTGCTGGAGTGCGGGTTATGACAGCACCCCTCCCAGAGACACCCAGGAACACACCCCCTGGCACGGGAAGAGAGTACCTGCTCTGCTCATCCCCTCTGGCACCCATTTGTACTTGTGCCATTCTTGGGATAACCCAAAATCCAAGTCACTTGTCATGGGAGACCACACTCAGGATGGGCTGGGGGAAGGCTTGCAAGGAAGCTGTCTTCTTGCATGGAAAGGACTCAAATAAAATATCCTCCTCTGGCTGTTCTTGAGAATCAGCCACAGAGTAGGAAGGCAAAAGGTTTAACTCGAAGGTGCTTTGGGGAATTGCTGTTCCCTGTGTTCAAGGGAGGAGGTGAGAGCCACACCACTGGAGGGGCCCCAGGAGCAGCACCCAGCAGCTGAGATGGGGTGGCTGTGATCACAAGGGAATAACCACCACCCTCTGCCTCCAGAGTGCATGGAGACTTTGAGGCTTGGAAAAATGCCAGCTCAGATTAAATGCTTACTGGGCTTTGGTATTGCAAAGCTGTTGCTCACTGTGGAGCAGTGGGAAAGGAGGATGCTGCAGGGCTGGCTGGAACTTTCAGAGGTGGCTGTAGAAGAGGATAGGGCAGGCTTTTCTTTGTATCCTGAAGAAAAAATTAATTTGATTTGGATGCTGTTTAGACTCCGTGGCCCTGGGTTCCTGGAAGTCAATTGACCCACAGCCCAGCAGCTGTTTCAGAGCTCAGCGTTCCTCGTCAAGTATTTGCTTAGTGGCAAAAAGCCACTTGCCATGAGCTCCTCTTTTGTCTTCTTGAGATAATTAAATTAGGAAGCAGAACATTGTGGCAGGTCTGTAGATAGAAGTTTTGTGCAGCTTGCCCACATGAGGATGTAACACCTTCATGGGGTCCCACTCTGCTCAGCAGTGCTGGCACAGGGGCCCGTGTGGAGCACGGGGGCTGCTGGACCCCATCCCCTTCACGGCCAGCTCTGTCCTCCCACCACCAGCACGGGCTGCACTCAGCAGACACTGAATGTGAAGGTCCCAGGCAGAGGGAGAGGAAGCAAACAGCAGAAGTATGGTTAAAGCAATTTGTGTATTAATAAATGTGATGTTTCAGCAGTGTGGAGGGCAAATGCTTACAGGAAAGGGCCGTGGCCTTTATTAATCTCCAAAGCATTATATGAAGCCATGGTCCCAAATAAATGCTGAATGCAAGTGATGGATGTAACAATCCAGTATGGACAGCTGCCCTGGACTTAGATGGGTTGTGAAAGTGATTACAATATGGTAATGGCAATGAGATTAACAGCTCTAATGAAATCTTAAATGCCAGCTTTGCAACCTGCCCTTTCTTCTGCACTGACTCCACCAAGGGATCAGCGGGAGCTGGCTGGGGGCTGTGTGTCCCTTTGATCCCCCTGATCCTCCTTGCACCCCTGCCTGACTGGGATTTCAGTGTTAGGGCCCCACGTCCACACAGGTGAGGCAGAGTGGCTCCTGCCCTGGCAGTAACACAGTTTGGGCACCAAAAATCCTCCCTCAAGTTTATCATTTTTGGGTGTATTCTGCATCTACAGCAAATTCACCCTTCACTGCACATTGCCTTGTTCCCTTGGGTGCTCCTTGTTGCAGGGATGTCCCTTACAGGATGACTGCCAAGGCAGCAGCCACCAGGCTCCCAAAGCATCCCAGTGCTGGTGGCTTTGGTCCCTTTAACCCTGGGTACCCCCAGGATGCGACTTTTGGGAAAGGACTGGTGAATTTTTGGGGAAGGACTAGAGGGTTTGGGTGGAGTGGGGTGAGGTGATGATGAAGGACGCTGCAGTTCTTGCTCTCCTGGTTTTAGGAAACAGCCATGCAAGACACAAAATACCTGTCAGGGCATTTTAACCCCAAAATGCCAGTGCAGGCTCTCACTGCTCATATTGTCTGGCAGCTCCAGCCACAGCATTTTCTCTCCCATTACTTTCTCTATTTTTCTGGTTTAAACTGGGCAAACCCAAAAAAAGCTGCTGTTTTGTTTGGAGAGTTCAGTGCAGTGAATGACCCATTTTTCTTCTTGGATGAGTCACGGATCCTCCTTTGAAAGATCTCATTATTAATGTGCCATTTGGGGGATATGTCTGAATTTTCCAGCAGTGGCAGCAGCCGTGTCTGTGCTCGCTAAGGAGCCCTCACGATGAATGCCATATGCCAAATGGCTGCACCCTGATGCAACAGATTTAGTGTCTGTGTACTTTTAAAGGGTATTGTTCCATGCTTAACACTTTTTCCATATTAGAAATGTGTTGAAATTCTTCTCATAAGCAGGAGAAGGGGATCCCTTCCCAGATGGTGTTTCTCACAAAAGAGAAGCAGAAGAGGAGAAGGGAGGTATTTTTAGATGTGCAGAATGGTCTTGGAGTGGGGTTGCAGCTCAGGGAGAGCCACCATGCCACCTGCCTGGGCTGTACCCCAAAGCTCTGCTCTCTGCCTTTGGCACAGACCTCATTAAACCGTTGGCAAAATGAACCCTTGTGAGAGATGCCCCCCCCAAGGGGAAACACAGAGCCCAACAAGCAGAGAACAGTGTCAAGTTTATTTTAGGAAGAGGCCAAACGAACCATTTGGGCTGTCTGAACCCCGATACAGATGGAGTCAATATGCCCTTTTCAAAATGGTATTTTTATTTATGAGCTGAGATATATTTTCCCTAATATTTGTGAAGCTCCTGCCTCCAAAACACCACCCAAAGTGTGACTTTAAACACCCCCTTCCTCGTCTAGCGGGTAGTATGTTCACTCAAGGGTACCAAATGCAAGTTGACAGAGGGTAACATTCCTCCCATTTTCAATTTGTTGGTTTTCCCCTGAACTGCTCTTTCAAAACTTGACTTCTCTGAAGCATCTTACCAACACTCAGTCTCCAGAAAACACTTAATCATGGAATCATAGAATGATCTGGGTTGGAAGGAACCTTAAATGTCATCTTGTTCCAGCCCCTCTGCCATGGGCAGGGGCACCTTCCACCAGACCAGGTTACTCTGAGCCCCATCCAGCCCCACCTTGTTCTCTCTTTCTCCCACCCTGCACAGAACAACCAGCACCAAGGCCTCTCCCATGGACATTTCTTCTGCAGATGAGTCCAATTACATGATTTTGAAGTTCTAAGAACATGTCTTTGGTAAGATTCACACTGAAATCTAATTTCAGGCTGACTGTGTATCACAGGAAGTTGTGGTGCCTCTCACCTCGTTAGCCTGGTTTGCTGGCTGAGCCGCGGGAGGAGAGCTTCATGCTCTGCTGAGAAAGCTGAGAGAAACAGAGCCCAGCAGTCAATAAGGTTTCTGGCAGCATGGAGATTTTGGGACAAGCCAGGTACGTGGCTGTTTGTGCAGCTCAGCTCTGCTGGGAGACTGAGACATCCTGCTCCATTAGTTTTGCACACTGAGCTTTGCCTTTTTTTCCCCCAGTCTGTTCCTTGTTGTGTATCTGCTGGAAATAAACAGATCTGCGTCGATTTTGGAGCTGGGCTTATGCGATGAGGAGAGCCTGGCCGTGCTTCAGTCCTCGCTGTCTTCCAAGGGGAGCATTTGGGTGTGCAGAGGTTTGATGTATGGGTGTTGTACGTGGGAGCTGGGGCCACACAAATATTACAACCTGTAGCTTAGCCACTGGTTTTAGAGGCTTTTTAGTCATAAATGGAGGTGGTACACGTGTGCCTGTCTGCCCTGAGACTCTCAGTGTGTGCTCAGAGCACCCCTCATTCAGCGGACCAGTGCTGATTTAGTGGATTTAGTGATGGTGCTTGCATGGGCACCCAAAATGGAGTGTGTGCTGGGGACTCTGACCCATTTTCTGATCTGGGGGAAGCTGTGGGATGGCAGTGTTACCTCTGAGATGTGCAAGAGGTTTTAAAGAAGTGGGTGGGAAGGGAGGCAGGCACAGAGCCCCAGGGGTGGGGCAGTGGCACCTGCCTGGGAGCAAGCTGGAGTCTGCTGAGGATCCATCCCGGCCATGTCCCACCTCAGCCCTTCACCACTCAGGGACCTCAAGCACCAGCTTTCTGGGGGCAGCTCAGGCTGGCCACTGGTCTCTTCTGTCCCCTCCAGCATGGTGAAGGTCTGCCTTGAGCTTGGCTATCCTAGGAAGCAAGGCAGAGGCAATCCCACGTGCAGCTTCATCAAAGAGAAAATTATGTCAGGTTTGAGTAAGAGATGGAATAGAGAGGGAGAAATAAATCAGCCACTATGGCATTCATCACCCTGGGAAAGCCAGTGCTGCCAGTTTGCATCTCTGGTGCCTCCTGGAGTGCCCAGCAGAGCTGGACAGCAGTTTTACGCCACAGGCTGCAGGGATGGAATTTTGGCCTGAAAAACCACAAATCCCATCTGGGTGATGTCTGGCCCGGCAGTTCCTGCACCCCTGGAGAGCTGTGAGGGTCAGGGGCTCTGCGGGGGCTCGGCTGGCACAAGCCTGGCTCTCACTCTCAGGAAAGCTGTGGCTGCTCCAGGCTGTTGTATGACAGGCTGTCATCATGCAGACACTGCAGCACAACTCTGCTGCATCCCTGGCAATCTCTGGCATCAGTGTGATTTCCTCTGCCCTCTTTTGGAACATGATTTTGAACAATCAGTGTGTGATTCAGCAATAGGAATGCTAATTACACGGCACAGCCACAGGGTTAAATTAGTTTCAGCCATCACAAGGACTTACTGAGCGTTTGTACTCCTGGACAGTTATTGTGATTTCCTTTAAATGGTTTAGTCCTGAATCCAGAGTGGTTCCATTTAAACGGGATTTGCCCCAGCTTGTGTTGATGTTGCAGTAGAGCTCACAGTGGTGGTGCTGAGCTGGAGCCCAGAGTGTTGCAAATGCAGCCCTGAAAGGAGTTACTAAGATCTGTAGCAATGGTAAATCATTCCTGAACTGCTTAAAAAAGGAAAAGAGGGAGAGAGAAAAAAAAAAAAGGAGGAGAATTTAGACACAATGATATATTGATAACTCATTTATCCCTGCCTGTGACCTGCGCCAGGCTCTCATTTCTAGTGTGCTGGAATGAACCCAGAACAGCACCATTAATGGCAGTGGAATTGCTTCTAGATTTATGTCTTAGTGGTTGAAACTACAGTCTGTAGTTTGGGCTAAATCGCCTTTGGTGTTTCAGGAGAAGTGAGACCATCCAGGACAAGAGAAGGAGCCACACAAATACTTTTGGAAAGCTGGAATCTGATCTCTCTTAATTTACCAAGGGATGCATGGTTTTCTGTGGGTATCTTGTGGCTTGCATTCCCCCTTAGAAAGCCAAGCAGCCCGGGTGTGAGGAGTGCAGCTCACACAGGGCAGACAGTGCGAGGGCGGGTGCTGGGATGTAGGAAAGCCTTTCCTGGGCTTCACGTGTCTCCTCCAGGCACAGAGGGTGCAGGAGCCAATCTGCAGCCACGCGCCAACCTTGTCACCAGGCCAGCCTCTTGCCACACTCCCTGGTTTGGCTCGTGCTGTGGCTCCCTCTTTGCACCCCGAATTCCTGAAAATGCATTGCCATATGTTGTACGAGCTATGGGCCACAGGGGATGAATCACGGCTCCCACCACGGAAACCCTGTCCCGCCAGGATCTCGTTGTTATTGATGATGCACAACTACTCAGGGTGACGATGGGGCGGGCGGGTCAGAGCCGTGGGGCTGTGATCCGGCTGGGAAGGTAACCCCGAAGAGCTGGGCTGCACTCGGAGCATCTGGCACGAAAAGGTTGCAGAGGCAGGGTACCTCCCCCGCTGGGGCTTTCCCGACCTGCCAGATGGGCCCCTGGGGCGCTGGAAATGCTCAGCCCTGGCTTGGACCGCAATGCACCGCAGATGAGATTATCCCAGCGCAGGGCAGCTCCCGGTGAGCCACTGTGCCCTGGCCCCGAGGGGCTCCTCCATGCCGAGTGGCTTCCTCGGGGTGCAGGCACCCACCTCAGCCCGGGCAGGGCTCCACTGCCCCCTGAGCCTTTCCTCCCGCGAGCTGCTCTGCGACCTGAATGTACCTGCAGCTCTCCGCCCCTCCCAGCTCCTTCTGTTTTCATGGTTTTCATAATTTGCATTTGAAAGCAAACCTCAGGTTCTTCTGTTTACAAAGTTCTGGGATCTCAGGCGGTGGCAGCAGCCTGGGGGGATCCCATGGCAAGCCAGACACCTTGGTGCACAGCAGGCTCCTGGGGACGCACCCCGAAGGGCAAAGCCGGGCAAGAAACAGGGACAGAGCAGGGGGAAAAGCAACTGGAAGGAAGCACGTGGTGGATTTATTATCTTGGGAAAGGCAAACACTAAGCCTGAGGTTTTCTCCGAGTTTCTCTGCTCTGATGGTGCACTCAAGCAAGAGTTTGGTGTGCACTGGGGGCACTGGCAGCTGCACTGTGCGGGGGACAGGGGAAGGAAGAGCCATTCCAGATGAACAATTTGACAAAGGATGCTGTTAACTTTTTGTTTTTCTCCCCCAAACAACACTCAGAAGATGAAGAACAGGTCACTGACCCCCGGCAAACGCCTGGATGCCCAGCCCATCACCCGCTCCGGGCCGGAGGGGATGCCCAGGCGTGTGCACAACGATCCCTGCCGTGTCCTCCGTGGGTGCCCCAGCTCGGCGGGGACCAGGGGCTGCCCCGGGGGCTGCACGAAGCAGCGGCACCGTCCCCGCCCCCCGCGGGCACGGCTGCAGCCCCTCCGGGCGAGTGCGGCAGCGGCCGGGGCAGGAGAGGTCCCTCGGGGCCCCGCCACCGCCCCGGTGCGCGCCGCTCTGTCCGGCCGCACATCCGCGAGAGCCTGCTGCCATCTCTCGGCTGCGAAATCGGGAGGCACGGCCGGCTCAGTGCGGCTCCCGCCGCCGCTCGCACCCCGGGGAAATGCCCCTCGGGCACCGCTTGTCTGTTCTGTGTGGTTTTACCGCTATTCGCCTTACCCTGTGAAGCGGCGCTGGGTGCCAGGGGCCTGAGGTGTCACCGTGGTGGCACCTGACAGCCCAAGGGGCCGCACCGGGCAGTGGGACACCAGCAGCCCTTCCTTCCAAACAACAGACTCAAGTGGCTATTTTTAGTGTTTCAACGCCACATAGATGAAGTTTTTCTGTAAATCTGAGAATTATTTATTGAAAGTAATGGAAAGTCTCAGGCTCACCTGTTTGCTGTAATATCCGGAGCCATGTAATGAGCCCTTTCCTGGGCTTAAAAATGGGGTTTACAAGCAGTAAACAAGTGAGCGTTCTGTTTTATGTACAGTGTTTGGTCTGTGTGTGTGGCCCAGGATGAATGGTAACTACTACCACCAGGCACAACATGTTTCAGAAATGAACTTCAGAAAATAGGATATCTGATCCCTCTCTGGTGAGCCCCATCCAGAGCTAAGCATGACTCCATCCATCCATCCATCCCCACAAAATCTACCAGTGTGATTCCTTTCAAAAACAGATTATGCTCTGACAGCTCCAGGGTACCAGCAGCTGTAGAGGTTACTGGTTGGAATGACAGCCCTTCTTTTTCATTTGTGTGAGACCACATAACTCATCTGTGGTCCTTTGAAAAAGAAAAGAGAAAACGGAAATTATTGGAAAACTATAAGTGAATACTCGTGGCTGCTGAGGCTGGGTGTAGGAAATGCAACCTGACAGCTCACTTCCCACGCCAGGCTGGAGCTGAGCAGCCACCCACACTGCAGAGGCATGTTCTGAACCCCCTGGGGTTGATTTGTGCTGTGTGATCCCTTCTCCAGTCGGGAAGCACCCACCACTGGCAAGGGTTCAGCCCCACCAGTGGTTTGCCTGCAGCTGCAGCAGGGCTGAAACACCTCCCAGGGGCCCACCCTGAGCTAAACTCTCTTTTGGGACGGATGCTTTTGGGAGAACAGCCCGGTGCCAGTAGTTCTGACCAGCTATCATGAGCATGTGCTCTACAGGTTGCTCCTATCCTTCCCATGGCGATAAAGTTGATGTTTGAGCAGCCGTGGGGAAAAAAAAAAAAGAAAAATTTGCCTGGGGACATTAGCAAGTCAAAGTGTGCCAGGTGTTTTGTTGATGCAGATGTGATCCATTTGTATGTGACGTCTCTGGTAGTGATGTAAGCTGGTTTCCCAAATATAAGGCTCTCAATAAATCACTTTTCCAAAACTGGAAAATAAATTTCAATGACGCTGCACCGAAAGGAGGCAGGGGCAGGGGGAGCATGGGATGGGGACCTGCTCTGAGCTAACAGCCCATCGCTGAGAATAAGAATGTTAAACTGGCACATTTCAGGCTGTTTTTCTTGCCTCTGCCCAAATCAACAGCAGTGAGTCATCACGGCAGACGGCATCAGCAGCGGTTCAGAGCGGGCTGCCGAGACCTGCTGCTGCTTTCCTGGGCTGCTGATGGCAGCAGGACTGATCCCAGCCCTCCTCAGCACCAAAACAATGATCGCTCCATTCAAACATGGTTTTGAAAGGCAGAGACCCCACATTTCATTTTCAATACCAAAGGAGCAGTGCCCTGATCCTGTGCTGGGATGGGAGACTGTGGAAGGTTGGGCAGAGTCCGTCTGAGTGGATGCTGTGGAAGAACAGCCGTGAGATGGGTGGCCCAGTGCTCCTGCCTGTCACATCCCACAGAGGCAGCCCCTGAGGGTCTGAGTGTTGTGGAACTGTTGTGATAGTGACACCAGAACCCTGCAGGAGCAAGCAAAGCAAAGATCTGGTTTGAGCCTGGCCCGCACTGCCCGCTCTGGCCACCCCAGTGCCACCACAGCGCTGCCAGAGCATCCCTGGGATCAGCACGGCTTAGGAAAACGTCAGTGCACGGCTGCAGCTGGCCAATGGTCCTGGCAGCCACAGGTACGACCCATAACACCAGCAAAACCAGAAAATGATGGGACATGGTGGCTGGACCTGGGAAGAGTGAGTTCAGTTTGCTGCAGAGGGAAATGTTTCAGTAGCCTTTCAAGGGCAGTAGAGATGCCCTTTTGCCTTGGAAGTCCTTGTCACCACAGATCCTCTGCCTCTTGCTTTGGAATGGAAATGCAGTTGAAGTTAAGGGAGTAGAGCTGAAAGCCTGGGCTGCTCCTACACGCAGAGCCATGGGCTGGGGAAAGCCTGAGCCTGCATAATCATTGCTATCAACACAGCAACCTGACTGACCACCCTGCGGAGGCATTCTCCCCTGAACACCAACCTCACAGATACCAATCAACCAGCAGGCAGATTAGATTGATTGGATTTCTACATCTAAAGCTGATGTCCACTGATTGGAAACCACTCCAGAGCACAGGCAGTTAAACAGGGAGGTGTTTCCCGTTTGTTTCTCAGAGGAGCTAAGGGTACACAATAAGAGGAGGTAGAGGAGACTAAGCAGCTGAATTAACAAAGAGTTTGGTATGCTTCTGGTCTGAGGGTTACAACAGCCTCAGGAATTTGCTAATTAGCTGTGTCAGATCATTATCTTGACAGCCAGTGACTGAAAAAGTAATTCAGTTTAAGCACACTGTTGGGGTTTTTTTTGTTTTGTTTTGTTTTTGCTACTTGGAAGCATATTTGGCACTTCTGCACCTCCATGTGCTGTTGTGATGCTGCCCAGGTTGCAGTTCATGGATCCCCTGGGCTCTGTGGGACACAGGGACTCAACCACCCCCAGCCCCTGCAGTGACACTTCAAGCAGCCTTGCTCCTTGCTGCTGCAGGAAAGCAAAGGAGGAGAAAACATCAGGGTTAGGGGTTTTTTGTTTGTTTGTTTGGGTTTTTTGTGGTTTGGGGGAGGGGCGTTTTTGGGTGGCGTTTTTGTTTGGTTTTTTGCTGTTATTGTGGGTTTTTTGGTGGTATTTTTTGTTGTTTTTTTTAATCCCACAGGCCCCTGAATTACATCTCAAGGATGGGGCCCTTTAGAAAGGAATTCAGTCTTTAACTGCTTTCAGTCATAATGGACCACATGTTTGGATAATACTGGTTAGTTCAAGAATACATCTTTGGTTTTCTGAAGGGGAAACTCTGATAGATTTAGACCACAACTCCCAGTCTCTCTCTTTAGGTCTGGCAGGGGGATGCCCAAAGGAGGCTGTGACCCCATGGGAAGCCCAGGTTGGAGCAGGCTCCTGGCAGGACCTGTGCAGAGAGGAGCTGAGGCTGGAGCAGGCTCCTGGCAGGACCTGTGACCTTGCAGGAGCCCAGGCTGGAGCAGGTTCCTGGCAGGACCTGTGACATTGCAGGAGCCCAGGCTGGAGCAGGCAGCTCCTGAAGGACTGCACCGTCTGGGGAACTCCTGCTGTAGCAGTTCATGAAGAACTGCAGCCATGGGAAGGACTCACATTGGAGAAGTTCATGGAGAACTCTCTCCTGTGGGAGGGACCTCATGCTGGAGCAAGGAAAGAGTGTGAAGAGTGCTCCCCAGGAAGGAGGAGAAGGAGGTGCTCCAGGCACCACAGCAGAGATTCCTCCCCGTGCTGTGGGGCATGGCCAGACAGGCTGTGTCCCTGCAAGCCATGGGGACCCACGGTGGAAACTGTCGCAGACAGGACCACAGCAGGAGCCCCTTGCTGCAGCCAGCCTGGGAACAAGGGCAGGAATTCAGTGCCATGTCAGACCCCAAACCGAGCCCGAAGGGACTGGGGTGGGCATCCTGCTCTGCTTTCTCCTAACGTACAGCGTGGGGAGTTCTCAGCTGAAGAAGCTGAAACAATTGCTTTTGAATACATTCCAAAACTAATTTAATATACGATGTCTGCTGGGACTGGGTGAGTCAGAGCGCTGTGATGGGACTCTGAATGTGCTGCAATTTATTTGTACTGAAGTTTAAATAAGATTGATGGAGCCACAAAGCCATTATTGAAGAGGCTTCATGGTGGAGCCCAGAGAGAAAATTAAGCATAGCAACAGGCTCTTGATTCTGTAACATCCTCCCACCTCACTGTGGGGTTGTGGTGCTGGTCGGTCATCTTTGTCGGCTGGGTTTGGGTCCTCAGAGAGCTGTGGGTGGCTGTAGGCTGGGGCGGATGCCTGGGACTTGTGAGAACTACCAGAGCTCTGCAGGAAGATCTCCCAGGAGATGAGGGGTGGCTTGTAGAGCTGTATCTAGTCAAATCACAGAATAGTTAGGGCTGGAAGGGACCTCTGGAGATTATCCTGTCCAATCCCCCTGTCAAGGCAGGGTCACCTGGAGCAGGTCACAGAGGAATGCATCCAGATGGGGTTTGAATGTCTCTGTAGAGGGAGACTCCACGACATCCCTGGGCAGCCTGTTCTGGTGCTCTGCCATCCTCAATGTAAAGAAGTTCTTCCTCATGTTGAGGTGAAACTTCTCGTGGTTTAGTTTATGGCCACTGCTCCTTGTCATGTCACTGGGCACCACTGAAGAATCTGGCACCATCCTCTTGGTACCTGCCTTTGAGATATTTGTATCCATTAAGTTAAAAGTCAGTCTGGATTTTCTGGTTTGAGATGAGATTTGTCAGTAACTGGCCTTGAGGAAGAAGTCTTGGAGACCCGGTGAAGTCTGAGGCCAGCACAGTGGGGATAATTTCTCAGTGGTTCCAGTGCCTTCACCCTGCAATGAACCCCACCAGCAAACCCAGCCAGGCTGGAAGTTGTAGACTGCTCATCTGCCACCAATGCTTTTGGAAGCAGAGCAAAAGAAATTGGATGGATGGTATAATAAAACTAGAAAGGATTATTGGCCTTGGTTTGCTTTTCAAAGATTAAGAAGCTCTTTCAAGTGTCTTCATTTATCACCTAGATATAGACCAGCAGAGACAAATACATTTATGGTGCAAGATGTCTCTAAAGGTCTTTCTTTATACTTCACAGCTGTGAGGTATCAAACCCTCAGCTTTTTTTAATGATGATTCATTCAAAGTAAGCTGTAAAGAGCAACAGCAAATGTGGAGCTGTGGCAGTCTGCAACCACAGGCTGGGCGTCCCAGGGTGCCAGGCAGATCCACTTTCCCAGGCAGTGCTCAGTGTGCTTGAGTGGCAGGGATGGCCCAGGAAGGGTCACGACAAGCTGGCTGGAAAATGTTTACAGACCTCCTATATTGGCTGAACCCTCTCCATTTGGGTTTGCAGAAAGGTTTAGTGGCAGCTGCTGCCTTGAGGTTTCCAATGCTACGTATGTGCGGCTGACATGTGTGGCATTTCCCACTTGGAAATCTCTTTCCAAACGTGCTGAAACCTCAGCTTCAGGGCAAGAACAAGAGAGACCCAGGATGCCCCAGGATTTCCAGCTGGGATATTTCTATCATGGTTGGATAAAAACTGCTGAAGCAGAAAGCTCCTGGATAATTCAGAGTCTGCAACTGGGTGTGTGTGAGTCACCAATATGTTGACACATACTCATTTTAGTAAAATCTGGTGTTTGTTTCACTAGTAGTGTTGATGTAAAAAGGCTTTGGAATTAAGTGCTGCGTGTTAACGATCAGTTAGGTTTTTCTCCCACTTAAAACGACCTTGGCATTTGGAAGACGTGTGCACCCACGTGCCCCTTACACTCACTGGGAAATTTATGGCCCAGCTGCAGAGAGACCATTTTCTCTGCAATGAACACCAAAATTCGGTTCCTAGTTCTGCTTTTTCTCCATTTGAGTGTGTTTTTGTGTGCGAGGAGGAAGGTTCTGGAAAGAGTAAACAGATCAGTGCCAGCTGGGAGCCACCTGCTGCTCATCAGACCTTGCTCCCTTCTCCTGGGGCTTTTTGGGTGACCGAAGGAGCTGATCCAGTCATGTGCCAGCTGCAGGTGGAAACACATCACCTGGGGTCATTAACAGCAGCTTAAGGGGAGAAGAAGAAGCACCTTTCCAGGTACTTCCAAGGGAAGTGATGTGGGATCATTTTGCAAGGCTGGTGCCTAGGGCTTTGTGCTGCTTTTTTAGAAAAAGACATGAGGCAGGAGAATGTGTGGTAAAGGTACCTGCCTGGGTTACCAGGAACACTGAGTTAAGCACGTCCCAGTTCCCAGGGACATCCCTGTGTGGGTGTCACCGGACCATGCTGATTGCTGCTGTTCTCCTTTGCTGGTTTGGAGCGTGAGGCTCTTGCTGCTGATTTTCTACTCAAGCAAGGCTGTATGTAACTTCCCCAGGATCCTGGGGCACTGTTTTAAAAGAAAGTGGTATTTCAAGGAGTTAAACACCTCTCTCGGATGCATTATTCAAAGGAATCCTTAAATGTGGGGTGGCACCTGCCTGGACTTTCCTGTTCCTGCAGTTTGTGTTGCAAGGAGGTGAAAGAGGGGGTTGCTCAATGCCTGTGACTAACCAACCCTTCCTGCCCGCAGCTCTTGCCAAGAGCACACTCCCTCCATCCCATCCCATCCCACTTCAGCCCTGCTGGAACTCGGGGTGCCCAGCATGCTGATCTGAGTGAGCAGACCTGGGCCAAAATAACCCTGGGGAAAGGGAGTTGGGGGGGTTCTTTCCACCCTGATAATTTCCCTGATGTGATTAAGGGGGCTGGAGAGGGGCTGCAGCCATGGAGGAAGGGTGTGCTCACGAAATACCTTGCTGCCAAAAGAGAGGAGAGGTGGTCAGACTGGGTGACTCTTGCACTGGGTCAGTTCACTGGGGTGGTTTTGCACTTGGCCTCCCTAAGAAAAGTGTAGTGGCCCAATTTGGGCAGGACTGAGCTGGTGGAGAGAAGGATCTCCCCCTGAGATGAGAGCCATGTGCTGGGGCCACAGAGATAAAACACAGGGCTCCTTCCTGCCATTTCTGCCTCTTCCAGACCTGGAACTTCAAACACTGCTGCATACAGTACATGCACACCTTTTCCAGTGTTTTGGTTTATGTTCTCTGCCATCCCTGCATGAGGAGAGAGGCTAACTGGGTTTGGTACAGACGAGGTACAAAAGTGAGTTCAGCTGCTGGGAACAACAGAAGAGGCAGAGGGAGGTGTATGCCCTGCCTCGTGTTTGTACTGTCTTTGTAGATGTCATTTGTCATTTCCAATGGTGTGCATGATCTTGTCAGTTTAATCAAATTGCTCCTTTTAACACTAGATTTGCCCGGGGGCTTCTTTCCATTCCGTCCTCTGTTAGGTGGGGATGCAGCGTGGGCAGGGAAGCGCCCGGCTTTGGGGCTGGACACCGGGGAGCCGTGTGCCCGGGACTGCCAGCGGTGCCGCTCCCCGCCCCGGTGCTGGTCCCTGGGCACGCCCGGAGCAGCTCTTGGCCATCCGAGGCGTTCGTGGGCAGTGGCGGGGGGCAGCAATGAGGAGCAAGAAGCAGCAATAGGGAGCAATAAGGAGCTTGACGTCACCGGCTCCGGCTGCTGGGCTGTCTCGCCTGCTGGGGACTATTTTTAGCATTATCTCAAAAGTGCCTCCTCGCCGGGTTTAGTTGCTTAGCAGCCGCCGCGCTGGCGCGATGGGGATGGGGAGAGGCCAGATGAATGCACACGTGCGGAGGTTTCCTTGCGGGTTCCTCGCAGCCGATGCTGCAGACCTGGCAGCTCCCGGGGGTTCTGCCCCAGGCGCTGGTGGCCCCTGCCTGCAGCAGTGACACATCCCCGGGGGCTCCTGCGTCCCCTGTCCTGCGCTCACCCCTCTGGCAGGCACACCCTTTCCCTCTGGGTTTGCTCTGTTTGGGAACAGGCATCAAAAAAGGACTTGGGCTCAAAACGCCCCTGTGGAAGTCCCCAGCCCAAGGAAATGCAGTGCACTAAACCTTGGCAGGATGCTTTGTTTACTCTTTGGTGAGCCATTTCACTTTCAGATGATTTGTTTTCTCTGACATAATGTGGAACTGTGTGTGTCTAAAGCTGCCTACCAGGATGGCTGGTGTCTGAGAGGGGAATTGTGTTTGTTGTAAAGTCAGTGATACCCTCAGTTAGAATTAGGGCTCTTGGGAGACAAAAGAAGTTATTTTCTCAAATTCACAACTCTGATAGTGAAACGATATCTGGTTAAATTGATTAAATCAGATTGCTGAACTACGGGTAAGTCTGTAAATACCTTAAGCTGAAGAAATATTTCATTTAAGCCTGCATGCCCTAACAAGCTCCTTTTAAAGCAAGAAAATCCTGAGATGAGTTACTGCAGGTACAAACACAACACACACATGGCTTTTAGGGACTGGTTTCCAAAATGGCAGGAGCCCAATTGATGCACAAGTGAAGCATGTCCCATAATCTGATAAACCTGAAAGGTTAGGCTGAGTCTGTACATTTTGGGGCACATCCTCTTCCTCTCTGCCCAAGACCCTCTGGGATATGCTGCAGCTCCTGTTCCTGCACTTGCATCCCCTCCTCATGTGTGACCAGGCGTGTGGCAGGGTGTCCAGGCTGGACAGTGGTGATGCAGAGCCACAGGGCTTTGAGCACAGGCAAAGGAGTCGCTGGGAAGAGGAAGGCAAGCAAGGGTGTGCAGGGAGGGCTGTTGGAGTGGGAAACTTTGATCTGGGCAGCTGAGGGAGGGGCTGGAGCTCTAGAATCTCCTTGATAACCCACTGCCTGCCTGTCAGGGAGGGATGTTGCAAGGACAGAAGCTGTTTCAGGAGGATGTTGCTTGTGAGACAGAAGGTCTCTGTCAGGCACCAGGGCTGGAACACTGATGGCAGGAGAGGGTTTCTGCCATGTGTCAGAAGCTGCCAGGAGGAGTCCAGCAGCATCCAAACCAGAGACCAGATTCCTGCTCGAGGGAAATAAATGATTGCTGAATATCACACCCTGCTTAGTCTGGAGTGGGTTATGCTGCTGTGTTTTACACCCAGGATCACATCTGTGGGATCTTCACCCCCCTCCTAAGCTGTGGGTAGGGACAAGAGGTGTGAGCACTATTGTCCAGCATGAAAGCCCTCTGTGCACACCTGTAGTCTCATTGATTTAGCATAAAAGTCAGAAATCAAATATAAATTCAGCCTTATTTGCCAGCTTGGTCCCCACATCATGCATTTTTGGAAAGCCATCCTACATTCTTCCTATTAGTGAGAGTTACAGGCCGCCGTTGTTGGTAAATGTCAGCCGAAAGTTAAGCAGGGTGTGAGAATGGGGCAGTCGTGCATTTCCTGCAGTTGATGGTGACACCGAGGACTTTTCCAGCAGCTCACGCTGCTACTCATATGGCTGGCAAGCTAGCACAGAGCTCAAACAGTGTGAGGAAAAGTAAAATCCAGTGCTACACAAGTGGTACACGAAGAGGCGTTTTGGTTTGGTTATGGTTGGCACCCTGGAGCAATCTTTAATCACTTTAAATGGCAACTCCTGAGCTACTGGAAACTCAGCATTTCAGGAAAATCATTCCCTTAAAGCATGCTCGAGTGATGGAGCTGTTCCCTCTCACCTTGTCCTCTTTAACTGAAGTACAGTAAAGGATGTGGAGCCAGTTACTAAGTTGTTTTTCCAAACAACCCTGGGGAAGCTGGATCTGGCAGACTGCAGCACCAACGACTGGAGAGCCCTGTCCAAAGCAGCCAAAGGCAGGTGCGTGTTTCTGCCATGGTGCCAGAAAGGCGGTGGAGAATCCAGTGCTGCGGTGTCTGTGCTCCCAATCCTCCGTAGCTCCAGCCTGGTTCTCAGTGTCTGGCACGTGTCCTGGCTGAATGAACCCAGCTGTCTGCACAGGCCTGCCCGAGGTGGTGCTGGAAAGGTAATTCCTCGCCTTTTTGCGCCTGTTTGTCACATTAGCGCCTGTGCCTGTATCGATTATTTTCAGACCCTGTGCAATGCTAAAGCTGGTAAAGCCCCTCCCTCCGCCCTGTGGGACAGTGAGAGAACAGGTTTGTGTGCTCTCCTTCAAAACAGCTAAAACCATGAACCTGTGCATTTGCCAACTCAAGCCGTCCTGGGCCTTTTGATGCATTTAATGAAACACTTTCTGCATTCTGCATCCAGATGCCTCCTGCTCTGCCACCTGCTGCCAGCTGCTGCTGACCTGGGCTTTGCTGCAGCTGGGTCCAGGCCTTGGGTTTTTTTTTCTATATTGTAAAATAAATTTGAAATAAGAAATAAGGTTTATGTGGTTTAGGACAAGGCTCTATCCTACTACTTGTTTGCTCAAGGCTCTTTGCCCAGGCAAGCATGTCAGGAATGGGAAAGGAAAAGGAAATGAGTGTCACCATTTGTCACACGTTTAGTAATGTTGCATATAGAAAGGTAAATGCCAAGTGTACATATGCCATTTTATAAATAAATGCTGGCAAGGAAAGGCGATTGCTACCCAATTACGCGCCCTTTTGGATGTAAATGTTATGTATGTGTGGTAATATTTGGCCATCTGCTGCTGACAGTAAGAATTGCACGGGCACGGCAGGAAGGAGCCCCTTCACACTTGCTCCTGCAGAAGCTGTAGCCAGGAGGGGGGACCCGGAGGACCCAACGCCCTGAGAAGTGCTGGGATCTGCTCCACATGGTGCGAGGGTCTGACAGCCTCATCTGGATTTCCTGACATCTAAAGAAAACTAAATCCAGGTTGGAGCTCACCTCACCATCTTGGTTTGTAATAGTGTTTGTGAGGGGCAACCAGCAGCTGACCCTGCTGGCCTGTGGCAAGCTCTCCCAGGTTTCTGCTGGGAAAGTTTGTGTCTTTCAGTGGCTGGAGGTGTTTGTAGGGATGCATTTGCCTGATGTCTGTGACCTGCAGGGTCATGGACCACACCCAGGAACAAAACCAGGGTACAGTATCTGGGCAAGAGAGGAAAAGGAGAGATGTGAGGAGAAAGAAGGGGACATGAAAAAAACCACAGTGTGGAAAAGGGCTAAATTAAAAGAAAGTGGGAAAGTTGGTATTGTGCCTTACAAAAACAGTTCTGTAAGGGGATGTAATTGTGCAACCTGCCCAAAGGAAGGCACTCAGGTGAGCTCTGAAATATCTGAGTGTCCGATCTTCCTCCCATCAGAGGGAGCTCTCAGAAGCTCATCCCTGGTGCCCCACAGCAGGTACTGAGGTGGTGTTTTAGGTGGTGAAAATAGAGGACATAGCTTTTAAACCCACACAAACATAGTGAGTCAGGGAAGGTTTCTAGAAGAGAGATAAAAAAATAGCACAGCCATTTTCTTTCGATCTTTCCTAAACATGTTCGTTGCATCTCTTTCTGCTCAATTAACCCTGAATTTTCTCAGCACAGCCAAAGTTCTGCCCTACAAGCCCATCCTCAACAGAGGCAGCTGAATTGTCGATCAGTATCCACCTGTATCAACCCTGAGTCTCCAATGTGGGTTGTGAGCTGGGAGGACAGGTCCCACAGTTAGAGTTGGGTAAGAGGTGACAAATGCATTTCAGGGATGCTGAATCAAAGCAGTTCAACAGCAGTGGGGCTCCCTGGCTGGCCAGTGCTGAGAGCCTCCAGCATGCAGAGCAGTCCTCAGAGTGTGCTTGCTGCTGGTCTGGTCTTCTTGGGGCACAAGGGGAAATTCCCATCTGTTAAAAGTTATCACCTGAACCCCCTAGTTCCTGGTTCAGCTCCAGGGTCATTCTGCTTCTGCAATGAATTGGTGTCAAGTGGGGACCCTGCATCTGTAAAAAACATGTATTTTTTTAGTTTCAGCTGTTATCACTTTAAAAATCACTTCTATACATGACAGGTAATGTATTGATTCACTTCTGCTCGTTTGCTTTCCAACTCAGTGTTTCATTTCACATTTCTCAATGTCTCACCAGAAGCCATTCAAGTTTGTGCTTTTTCTGTGACAGGGCACATCCTCACACTCAACAGTTTTGGATATTTTGCACAAAAGATATCTGCCACAAGGCTTACAGCTCAGCTTTTTATAAAGACCTAAACAATTTGCAAAATCTGGATCCAGCTGCTGTTTCAAACAAATGCAGCCCAGACTGTATTGGAGAGCTTGAGTACAGTGTTGTTGCTGTTTTGTTGTAGTACTATGTTTTTGTTTCAGTTGAAAGTGAAAAATAAACCTGACATATACTGCAGGAATTGGTGGAAATGTTCTATAGAAGAGCAAGGGACTTGTGTTAGAGGAATGGGGACAAACTCATTGTTACGGGGTCCTACAGGGGAGAGGCTTCCTCTGACCCAAAATCCTGTGCAATTCCTTCACCTTGCTAGGTGAAAAGATTTGTGCTCTGTCTCCCCACAGTTCTTAATTGTAAGTGAAAATCTTTCCACACATGGCTGAGGCCTACAATAGCAATTGTATTCCAATTTCCTCTCTTATTTGATAGTTTAATAATATCCTGAGTAGAACTTAATGCCACTGTTACTCTTGGCACATCTGGTACAGAATGAATATCGATCCCTTACAAAGCTGGAGACCAGGATATTCATGAACAGTTTCTTTTATGCTATATTTCAGGCTGTTATTCCCTGCTCCAGATCCGGCTGTGTTGCAGCAACAGCAAAAGACACCGCAGGTTGGTGAGCTGCAGGGCTGGACCAAAGCAGACACGGAGTCATTTCTTGCCACAGGACACGTGGTATTACACAATGTGAGCAAGGTCTGTGCCCGGACTTCTGAAGACTGTCAGCTTTACCCACACGGATAAAAGGCATTAAGGAAATCTCCCGTTTTCTTGATGTGTTGTCTTTTCTGTGCCTGACCTGTGTGTGGGGCTGTGCTCTCACACCGAATGTGTTCCGAGCTCTCTTCAAGCGCTGTGGATTTAATTGGCTTCCCAGGCAGGCACCTCACACCGTGGTCTGTCTTCTTGGCAGCCTTGCAGATATTTTGCCATTGTTCTTTTTGACTTGGCACACAAGTGTCTGCACACAGAGGCCAGAGTAGCCAGGTCCAAGTCACTGATGACATCATGGTCTCTGGAAGAAAAACTTCCTCAGGGAGCATGGGCAGTGTGTGCAGCACAGGGCTAAGCACAATAAAAATCCACTGTTTTGTGCAGAAAATGAGAAATATGCTCAGAAAGATCACAGGGAGTAATAACGCTGCCTGCTAGCAGAGAATGTGCTGGGTTAGCCCAAAGTCAATGTGGTTGTACTTTATTCTGTCCCAGCAATCACATGTGTAGGATGAGCCCAGCTCTCAGCAGATTCACCTTCGTGCCTTGGTGGCCCTTGCCCTCTCACAGGTGCTGCGATCCAGAAGGAGCTGCCAGGATTGAGCAGCAGCTGACCTAAGGGAAGGGAGGGCTCTCAGCAAGCCTCCTGTCTGGGGAACCTGTCACTTCCACACCAGAGCCTGCCGAGCTCCAGGTACTGACCGTAGTTTCCCTTTTCCTTCTTTTCCTTTCTTTACTTCTTTTTTTTTAAGCTGACTGCTGGCAGTGGACTGCAGAAGTCCTCTCTGCTGACATCACTGCAGGAGAATTCACAGGCTTTTCCTGGTTTCCAGGGAATATTGCAAACCCCAAGGCAGGGAAGAGCCAGCAAGGAGGGAGAAGGAACATGGCCAGAGTTATTCAATGGTCCTGGAGATTTGCATCCATCAGCTAATAAATGCAGTAGGATAACAATGGAATTTGTTTTAAATCACCTAAACAATCAAAGAGCAATTACCTCATTTAATTATAAGCAGGATGAGGGAAACAATAGGATTTAATTTCATTAATATCTCTACCAACTCAGCTATGATTTTAATTTAATTTAAAGTGACAGAACTTCCTGCATTGCAATACTCTACCTGAAAACACCATGCTTTACCTTCACCATTGAGTCAATAAACCATGGTATGGACTTTGCTTAATATTCAGCACCGGATTGAAAAAGAAAACAGGTCCCTACATTTTGTTTTAAAATGACAATCCCAAATCTGTGCAGCAGTATCTGTTATGAGTGCCAGAGTTCACTGGGAGAACCCGGCAGTAAACGGAATGAGGACCTGCTTGTTTGGGTATTACTTATTAAGAATATGTTTTAGATCCCTCCCAAGTATTGTAGCTCCTCTACAGAGCACACAGCTATCTCAGGCTCTCCCTGAAGATGCTGAGCACTCAGCGAGATGTGAGGGGAATCTTCCAGTAGTCCCAGGCTGGAGTAACTTATCAAAATCTGGGCAAATATAAAGAGACATGAGAGCAAAAGTAAGAGCTGGATTTGTTGGCTGCAGGTGAGCTGGTGAGTGGCACGGCTGGAGAAGTTGTGGCTTGCTGCCTCCTGGTTTTTTGCCTTTGTAGTTGCAGGTTTTTTGGTTTTTGGGTTTTTTGCTGGTATTTTTAGCATTATTCCAGTTTGGTAGCATTTAATGTTGTTGCTATAATAACTGCTGCAGAAATTGTCATGAGGGAATTTATTCTGTCTTTGTGAGTATGTTTGCTCTGCATGAAATAAAGAAGGCCTGAGGCAAGCTATTGAAGAACAAGGAAAAGACAAAATATTGACTCAACAATTCAGTGAGCATCATCTGCCCACTGTGCTGAACAAGGCATGGGTCCTATAAGAAAAATCTTCTTGATCATGTTACTAAAGAATATCTTGAAAGGCAAAGAGACAGGAGGACTGGAGACAGCTGCATGGCCTAGAGTAAGATAGATAATTTTTGAATACTTGACTTCACAGCATATGAATATATAAAATTCATACGATTCATACAGGTATGTACAGAAACTGATATACCCAGACATACATTTCTAACTCATGTAAATCAGTGTTAGTGGTTTAATTTATTCTTGTCTTGGTGCTTGTTGCTTTTATAAGAGCAGCCCCTTCTGATGTCCCGAGCCACTTCAGAGAGAAGGACATGAGGGTCCTGCTTTAGCTCCTCCAGGCAGCTCTCCCAGTCCCATGCCCGGGTTGTTGTCAAGGAGACATATCTCAGGCATACATCTTCTCTGTGGTTTCTCCTCTTAGTATGCTTTTCCATTGCTATGGAGACTGTCACAAACTCATTTAGCAACTCCCAGTGCCCCACAAGGAATGTGTATTTCATAACTCACTCCTCAGAACAATGAGTGCTGTTTAATTTTTGGCTGCTCACCTGCACGTCCAGCCTGGCTATGGCAGGGACTGTCTGTGCTGAGCCCTCATGAGCTGACACAGCACAGCTCTAAGGGCAGGGCTACACAAAGGTGTCTTCAATGGGGACAGTTTGGAAGCTGAGACAAGCCTTATGTGTGGGAGGTGGCCAAGTGCTTGCCCTGGCTACTTGGCATGGCTCTCCCAGTCCAAACCCCTCCTATTTTCCAGGTCTTCAGCTGGCATTCTGCCGAGTTCTCAACACAGGTGAAACCAGGAAAAATACCTACCTTTAGTAGTGCAAAGGAGAGGGAAACAGAAGCACTCTGCTGGCCTCTGCTGCGTGGCAGGAGAGAGGGAGCAGGGCCAGCAGGGTGCAGGGAAGCAGTGAGAGGGAGGATCCAGGCTCGGTTTGATCAGCTGCAAGGGCTGTCAGCCTCCTGGAGCTGCGGATGGGCTGCACCCCCTGGGGCAGCACCGGAGTTTGTGTCAGCCAAGCCGTGGCACTTTGGCTCCCAGGGAGCTGTGGGGAAGCTGCACTGGAGACAGCAGCAGCCCAGCAGAAGTGGCACCAGCAGCCTGGAGGAACCCAAGTGTGTGCACTCAAACCACTTTGGCCAGCACAGAAGTGTAGGCTTTACTGAGAAAACCAAGACATAAGAGAAGTTATCACTTGGGACTTACAGCAGCTGCTGCACTGGAAAGCAGTCACTGCTGGGCTGAAGGGCCAGCAGCAGTGGATTTGAACAGTCCAGAGACACAAGGGAGAAGAAGCCTTGCAAAACTGTCCACCAGGGACTTAACGCCATGGGAAGATCCTTTCCAAAGTGGATGCAAGTAAGCAGGCAAAAATAAATAGGGCAGCCTATGAAATAATCAAGCCCCATGTTCAAGGTGGGAATTATAGGTCTGTGGGTCACGCTGAGATGGCAGCTGAGACCGCAGTTCCCAGCTCCCTGCCCTGTTCCCCACTCCAGTGCACAATCTGACACAGCAGCATAATCCTCAATTCCAGTTTGCATTAATATGCCAGTCTGTGCCCTGCAGCACCTCAGGAGCAGATATGCTGTCATTTGGCTACTGGGGCTAGAAGGCCATGGCAGGGCTCTGAGATGGGGACAGGGACTCTGTTACTTTCCCTGTGTCAGTCAGAGTCCATCTGTACCCAGAAATCTATAAGTAGCCAGACAGTCTCCAAATCGCCACCTTAGTGCTACACAGGGCCATAAATATTCAACAGGTACTAGGAACAGCTGAACCAGCTAATAGAATATAAATATATAAATAAAGTGAAGTAATTAATCAATTCAGTCATTTTACAAAAATGTACAAATTTGCATATTTTACTAAGGCACGTGACTTCTGATGAAGTAGGGTTTGGGAAACCCAAAGGATTCACATATACCCTGTCACTTATGCAAATCACTCTCTATTCACTGATTTATAAAATCAGTTGGCTGCACATGAAATTGCTTTAAAGTGCTGATGTGCATCTCCCTGACGTGTATTGGGCTGTTTCCATGTGCTGCACTGTGGCTGGCTCAGCATAACCCAGAGCTGGGCTGCTGTAGGATGTGCACCCCCAAATCCCCCTCTGCGTTCCGGAGCCAGCACACTGCAGCCAACACACTCACAGGCAGTGGAGAAGGAAAAGAGGAGGCAAATCAACCCTGAGCAGTTCATTCCAGTGTGTCTCAGCAGTGATGGGATGCTTTGTAATTTCCTTCAGTGCCATTTTTAATCTTGTGAAGTTCAAAAGGTAAAGGATATATTTCACTCAAACTTAGATTTTTTTGTTTTCAGCTTGGATCCCAGATTTGAAGGAAGTCGATTCTGTTGATCCAGGTAGTATCCATGGGAATGTATGTAAGTGCACACCACACATGGGATTGCATTTCATAGGGGTAGCTATGCCCAAATAGCAATTCCATCTGGTTCATATGGCTACATTTCTCAGTCACTTTTTTGTCTCTTCATGGGTTTTCTTCAGGATGTTTAAAGGCTTGGCTTGTTCTTCAGCTGTGTGTTGGTGAAAGCTTACAGCCAGGATTTATGGGTCTGTGATCACGTCATTAAGGGGCTGGTGGACTGGGTCTGCACACTTGGAGCTAAATTCCATTTTTCTGGAGAGTAGGTGTTTAATTAATGGCACATCAGACATGGAATAAATGCAGGGCAGCTTCCAGTGTCAGTGTTTCACAAAAACATCTGAATGAATGAGCTGAGAGAACAAAACACCGACTGTTTTTATATTCAGTGAACAGAAGTAACAAGAAAAAGCACCATGATGAAGCACTATCTTTGTGCATTAGTGATTATTGCAAGGTTCATTTTATTCATTCTGAATGATCGCCATGTAAGACTGAGGAACAACAAGTTCAAGGAACTGGAAGAACCAAATAATTGCAAACCATATATTGAAAACAACCTAATTAATATCTCAAATAGGAATTTAAAGGAAGTTATGTGAAAGAAAACAGTAAGTTTATGTAACATTTCTTGCTGAATGAAAGGCTGATCATGTTTGTTAACAGGGCTGTACTGCTCTGTGTGCATTGGCTGCATGAGCTGTGGGTAAGGAGGATGGTGGTGCTACAGGGAACTGGGAAAAAGTGTAGCATAAATGTGGTCTAGGAAAACAATGAGAAAGAGAAGGAGGGAGATGTGCTCTGTTTAAGGCCTCATTCTGCTTCAGATGATGAAGCTGTCTTCTATAGCAGAATTATTAGACAATATTATGTTATGCTTCAAGATGCCAACTCGATCAAGGTCTGACTATGCTAAACATAAGAAAAAATGTTATTTCTGCCTAGAAAGCTTTAAGATATCCAGCAGTTTATAGAATAACATGCTTTTAGGTGAGAAATCACAAGTACTGGGGACTAAGGAGTATGACAAAAAAATTTGAAAGAACATGTCAGTAGGGCTTGATGAGATCTGCTTCCTTTTGTTTATTTCTGAGTAAACCGTAGAGTTCTCTCCATAAACATGTAAAAATTGAATTAAGAGAACTTTATGAAGTCTGAAAAAAGCAAAACTTGAAAACTGGAGAAAGTCAGAAATCAGGTTAACTGGGAATAATGTGTGCTTTTCATGCACAAAGCCATATGCTATTTTTTCACCCTGGCCTGGAGATGAGTCAAAACTGCTTTTGAAGGAAGCTGTGGTTTGTAAGGCTGTTGTTAGAGAAGCTGCAAATTGTAGTGATTTATCCAGGGCACTATGGGAAGGTGATTTGGTGGTTACAATGCATGTATGTTATTTAGGAAATCAGATTCTCTTTTACATAATACTAGACAGTTCTCCCACACCAAGCTTTTCATAGGCTCCAATGAATACTGAGTCCTTGCACTGAATGTATCTGGCAGTAAAAGGCAATTTATCCTCCTTTGATTCAGATTGAATTGTGTCATTATTCAGACACAGCCTTTCTCACAAAAATAACATGCAATAACAACGGTGCAGGTGAGATTTCAACCAAGTGGTGCCTGGGGCCTCAATTCCCTGTGTGGAGACTTTGAACTCTCCCGGGTTTTCTCTAGATAGTGCCAGTGACCGCTGTCCCAGGGATGGCCATCCTCTGCAGTGCCCTGCTTGCAGAAGAACCACAGAAACTCTTGTTGCTCCCTGTGTTTACCCTGGCTTTATCCACGTGCCACAAGTCTATCCAACTTGAGTTGTTTTCTGCTGATGAGTGGTTTCACACCCTGTTAGCATGTTATCATGCAAACATCCAGAGATGTGAAAGATTTTGTCTTTTTAGCTGGTTTCTTACCAAAGCAGAGATTACATGGTCCCTTAGCCAGCAGATGAGTCATGGGTGCTCTAGGAATTGCTTTTGGTCCCATTGCCAGCTTCGTGCTTGGACACCTCAACCTGTGAGTTTCCATAAAAATGCCCTTCAGAAGGAGCCGTGAGAAAACCTGAGTGACACTTGAGAAATGTGTGCAGAACTGACGATAATCCGGTTGTATATCACACATAAAATTAGTCCCAAGGAACACTGTCTGGGTCAGAGCACTGAACTCTTAGAGATAAGGACCTGATGCTTAAACCTCTCTCTTTCTGGACTCATGGCTCCTCTCTTTCGTGCTCTGATACTATGTTTTTTCTCATAAAGGCTGGTTATCGAGCTGTCTCACGAAGTATGACTCAAGTGACATCTCTACTGACCTCATCAAAGTCTTTTCCAGAGGCTTCAAGGAAAGATGGAGAGATAAGGACATGGTAACGTTGAGATCTGGAACACATTAAAAAACAGGTAGGAAAATAAGCCTAGAAAAAGCAATTAAAATTAGAGAAGATTAAAGGATAAATACCTTGGGGGAGTTTACTGTATGTTTCACTTCTATTTGTACTGCACCTCTTAGACCAATTTTTCTTTTCATTTTCATAGCACTCCACTATCAGCATAAGCACCAAACTGAGCTAAATTAACAAGTTGGATTCATTACACCATTCAAACAAATTTCTCTGGGCTTATTATGCCTTAAAGGCTTGATACTTTCCTGGCAGCCTCTTTCAAATTACCCTTTCAACAAACATGACATAAACTTGGGTCTGCAGAGCATGAAAATTTATGTGCGAGAGCAGTTATTTTAACAGGTGGAAATTCTCAGATTCACCAGAAAGGTGAAGCATCAAGTACACCATTAATTTTTCAAAAGGGCTCCACAGTATAATAGTCTGGTACTATTGGCATCCACAGTGAAAGATAACTGCTTCTTGCTGCAACTCTGCCTTTCTCTGCAGTGCAGCACAGCACATGCCAGCTCTGCTCCAGCCCTGTTGCAGCATTTCATCGTGTGCAATTGCTCGTGAGCCCCGAGTCAGCTTTCCCCTCTTGCAGGATGCAGTGCTTCTCAGGCTTTTGGCCAGGCTCTCAGGAATAATGCAAGCAGCACAAATGTCCCCACAGCTGCCTGAACAGCCAACGCTTGCAGCCCCAGGAGCTGAGCTGCAGCCACACTGCTTGGCTTGCAGGTAACAGAACATCTCGGGCAGGACCTGGGGCCCGGCACTGCCTCACTGCAGCTCGTGGAGCACCTTGCAGTCGGTGTGAGTAAAAGCACACTTGATTCTCAGCCAGCACTGTCTACACATCAAACATTCAGCTGTTCCATGAGTCTGATTTTTGGAGACGTTGAACAGTTTTTGTAACTGGGTTGTTACAATGCTGTCAATTTAACTACGTAACACACTGCAGGCAGACTATGACTTTCCTCCGAGGAGTTCTGTGTGGATTTCAAAACACAGAAAAGGATTGCTGCAGTTCCCACTCTCCTGAAATCCACATGGAAACTACTGCTTTGGGCTATCTCACCATTTTTACCTTGGCTGAAATTTAACAGACATAACATGACTGCTTGTATTGACAAAAAAAAAATTACTCTCCTACTATTTTTCCTTGGACTTTCAGGACCTAAATATTTAGAGGCCTGAAACTGGTTTAGGTTATATATTTGTCAGGCTGAAGTTACTGCAACAACTGCTTGCTTAGAAACCTGTCACTTAAATGGAAGTGCTCAGTTTGTACGTTATGTATGACTGTTGCTGGTAATATGTAAATGATGTCTAGGACATCTAAGGAAGCATACACTTAACCAGAAAACATACTGTTGATAAACAGAATATGAAGAAACAGCTTATACACACAAACAAGGGCTAATGCAACCCACGATGTAATAACTCTATGACAAGATGATGTCTGTGATAGGAACTCAGATATTTACTCACATACACTACATAATGCTACTTACCTAAGAGATGTAAAATGCCTTAACGATGTAATAATCATAAGGAAATTCAGGAGAGCAAAGATGCAAGTTCTAAGAAATTTTATGTCTTGTATTTGTTGCACTGTTGTAGAGGAATACTGTTCAGGAAAAGATATCCTCTAAAAGACCTTGAGGAAATGGAGCAGATGGTTGCATGTGCTATCCCACTTAAATTCAAAGTGGCTTTATAAATACTCAGAAAAAAACCCCAATGTTTTCCTTACTCTTTTATGCAAAGAAAAGAAAGTAAAAGATTTTTATTAATATTCAAATTGGAATTCTAACCAAAAGATTGACATTTTTACATTAAATGATTTTCAACACAAAACTGGTGGTTTGGTGTTGAACGGTTCAATATGCATTGTTATTAGGATTAGTTGTACTTTGGATTTCGGTATTAATACACCCCACAGGATAAGGAAAAATTCCAGTTTGGGATGAGACAAGGCAGGCCTCAGTAGCGGCTGCAGCATTTGTTGCTGATAGACAATATCCCTGCTGGGCAGTACGACCTCCATGGATCCTTGGAGCTGCCCACATTTTCCATGAAGAACACAACGGGAGTCCTGGGGGCCCTCCTGTGCCCGTGCTGGCAGCGGTGCCTGCGGGGACAATGTGTTCTGGACACCCCGGGCTCTCAGCGCCTGCACAGATTGGCCACACATCACATGTGCTTTGAGGCTGCTATGCCCAGAAATTAGCCTGTGGGGCCATTCAACTGAAAATTTGGTTGGTTATTGATAGAAATTGGATTCTGCCATCAAAACAGTAGAATTGGCAGGTGTAGGGATTAACTCTTCTACAAAAAATTTATAATTTTTAAGAGGTACTTATCTGAAATACACAGACTACAGGATCGTGGCCACTGGTACTTCTCCACTCTAGTTGAATATTGTGTTGCTCCTTGGCTTCTGTTCTATTTCCACAAGAGGAAATAGCATCTCTTTCCCTCTCATGGTTGGTGATTGTTTTTCTCTCAATCTGTAGCTTTGTTATGGATCAGAGGGAGCCAAGGGCCAGGAGTGACTTGCAATCCTCAGCACATGCTGGTTTCTCCAGACATACTGCTTAGCAAGGAAATAAATTAGCGAGGGGTAAAAGACGCAATATGGTGCTTACTGCCTTGTTTCAGCACATTAAATATATACAATCTGCACTTCATTCCAGCTAAAAATAACACTCAGATTAATGCAGCTTTCTTTGATATATTAAATCGAGAAATCATTAGCATGAATTATAAAGCAGGAAAAGTGTGGTTCACAGTGTCTGTCGCTCCAGAGTTGTGCACTGGGATGGATGTGGGCAGTGTGATGGAGTGGACTGAGCGTACACCCAGGAGCGAGGCAGGGCACATATCTCTGCAAGTGCCATCGGCTCTTTCCGAAATTTAAGGCAGGTCTTTTAAGTACATATATTTCTATTTTGAGAGGGTCCGTATTTAAATAGTTTATTTTTTAGCAAGACTTAAGAATGTACAGCTCCAGCTGATGTCTGTGCTGGCTATCCAGTATCCAAGTTCCAAACCTGAGGACTGAAATTTAGAAGGCAGTTTTGAAAATCCTGGCCTCAGCTTCTTGGAGCTTCTTAATTCCTAGTGTGATATCTGAATGGCCTTATCCATCTTTGGCTGATTGAAATCTGCTACTGAGAAAATGCTATAGGAATAATTATTACTCTATCTCACAAATCTTGATGAGCTTTTTAACTAATATTTGTAATACCATTCAAATTTCACAATATAATCATCCTTGTAGAAGCAAATCTAGAATATCTTTTATTTTGGCAGCTATATAAGTTTTTACAGTTTTAAGGCCGTGCACAACAGGAGTTTAGAAAGCTGAACATCACTGATCCATTTTACAAATGGAGACAACTGCACTCTGAAGAGGGGTCTGCATTAGACCACACAGACTGCAGCAAATTCAACACTAGAATACAGGATTTCTGATACAAAATTTACTCTACTGAACACTAAATCAGCAGTTCTTAAACTCTTGGTGTAGGCAGGCAGTTGTTGGTCATAGTAGTGAGGTTACCTTCTTGCCTCCCCTTGCTAAATTAATTTGAAGTGTAGTTAAAAATACATTGCTACTATTACCTTGTCCCTCAAGGGATTCACGTTGTTACCACTGGGATGCTACTCAGTAATGAACTAAAAGAATCACCTGCTGCATCACTGGGGCAGAGGATCTGCTTGACTTAATTGGGAAGGATCAGCAAATCTGCGGCAGGTGTTGTTGCTACACTTACAAAAAATAATTTTGTGGCATATTGTGCAATTCTGGATGTCCATCTTGATTATAAAGGATGGGGAAAAAAATCTGTCATGGCTCACGGAATTGATTGGTTTTGTAAAACTAATTCCCTTAAGACACACAAATGTACGTCAGTTGAAACTCAGACTGATGGGCATGGGGTCATTGCATGAAAGTGGCATTTTATTGTGATAAAGTCTTGTGATTTTCTTTTTGTCCTGAAACTGATTTCGAAATCCCCACGCCTGGCAGGCATTGTTTACTGGCTGCAAGCCAACAGGACTGTATCAGCAGGATGAGGGCTGCCCAGCAGTCCGAGGGAGGCGGCAGTATGCCATCTGTCTGAGTGAGGTCTCCAACAGAACCGTGGCATATTAGGAGGATTTTTAATATGGAAATAGGCACAGGAGAATTTCAGAAGTCTCCTCAGGTCTTGCAGTGGTCTCAAGCCTCGGATATTGCAATTAAAAAAAGATTTTGATCTATTCATGTCTCTTTCCTGAATATCTGACCAAACTATTGTGATTTTTCATAACTAAGGAATATTCTGCTGTCAGGAATTGGACTTCTCAAACCAGCTAATGTAAGTTTCTAGGTCTTGCAGGAGAAATAAAAATATGACAGAGACAGTGTACACCTCTTTTTTTTGGAAATGTCCTTAGAATATCTACCAAATGGAGGCATTTTTTTTCTCTCCGCAGATTTGTCTGCCTTCCTGGTAACTGACAAGCTTTACCCACAGTGGGCACCAAATGCCCTTCCAGCAACTGCAGAGACAGCTTTACATGGAAATGTATCTGGGCTTAGAAAGACACTATTTTGCTTTTGAAATGCATTTAAGAAGCTTCCTGCGAGGAAGACAGAGAAACCTTACAGGTTCAGTTAGTGCTGAACGTGGGCCTGGTCAGCTTTCTGCTGATGGCTGCTGAACATCAGACTCCCGGTCACTCATGGACGTGTCCTAATGGGGAGAAGAGTGGGGATGGGGATCTGACCCATTCCGAGGGACACAGCTCCCCGAACGCTCCAGCGAGGCGTGGGGCAGCGCAGACCCGTGCGGAGGGGAGACGGCAGCAGGGCAGAGGTCCTGCCTCCTTCCAGCCCCGCTCAGGTCCAGGCAGCCCCGGCTCCTCCCGGGGCTCGAGGGCCGCAGGCTCCCCTCACGCCCTGGGAACCTCGGCCCCTCAGCGCCGGGGGGCCGAGGCTCCCCGCAGCACTCGGGGGTGGGATCCTCTGGCTCTCCGCAGGACTCGGGGTTTGGGATCCTCTCGCTCCCCTCAGCACTCGGGGGTGGGATCCTTTGGTTCCCCGCAGCACTCGGGGTCTGGGATCCTCTGGCTCGCCGCAGGACTCGGGGGTGGGATCCTCTGACTCCCCTCACGGCTGGGGACTGGGAGCCGCCGCCTCCCGCCGCGTCCCGGGCACCCCGGGGCTCCTCAGGTGCCAGGATTCCCGGAATACCCTTATCCTCAGGACAGGAGGACATAATCTTAAACTCTGCCCAGGGAAGGTTTAGGTTGGAAATTAGAAAGAAGTTCACAGAAAGGATTAGACATTGAAATGGGCTGCCCAGGGCGGTGGTGGAGTCACCGTCCCCGGAGGTGTTTAAGCAGACTGGACGTGGCACTCGGTATCATGGTACAGTTGACGTGGTGATGTTCGGACAGAGGTTGCACTCGATGATCTCAGAGGTCTTTTCCAACCTCAGTGATTCCGCGATCCCGTCACGCTGGTGGCGTTGGGATGCCCGGGCTGCCCTCCCGCACGGGCTCCCCTCGCAGCTGAGGGGCTGTCACCGACTCCCCGCAGTACCGGGGGCAGAGATCCCTCTCAGCGCCCGGGGCGGTGCCGACTCCGGCCAGCCGCTCCCGGGGGAGGCGCGGGCGGGCAGCAGCGGGAACCCCCCCAGCGGGGATCCCGTGCCGCGGCCGCCAGAGGCGGAGCCGCCGCCCCCGCGCCCCGCGCCCCGTGCCCGCCCTCCCGGCGTGCCCCGCGGAGGGGCGGGCGGCTCATGTCCGCC